>CM076580.1:681441568-681748447 GCA_034641835.2 Pinus albicaulis | reverse complement strand
AAACTAGGGTTCTCAATCCTTGGCATTCCTTCACCTGGGGGCCTAGGGGGACACTAGAATAATTTCACACTAAACCATGCAAACTTAAAAGTAACTTAATAGATCCATAAAGTAATAATAATCATAATTCCTAATTTCCTATTGTACAATATGATGCAAATTATTCAAACATGAAGCAATGAAGACATGCAATGTCTAAATTTCAAGATTGATGAACCAATACAAGAAGTTAGAAACTACAACTTTGATTCAATACTCTATGTCCTAACTCCAGGAAGGAATCTAGTTTGTAGTACAGAACATGCATCGTGTATTATCAATTCTTAATTGACAACAACTAAAGGACATCTACCTCATCAATTCCTTCCCATTTTGTGTTTTTTATGTTATATTCCTTATAAAAGTGTCAAATTTCTCTCAAAGTAAGCAACCACTGAATAAAATAAAAAATAGTTGAGATATGATTGAGAAATGGTCATTTATTTCTTGAAAGGATCTTCACAATTTCTTTGGTTGTTTTTCATCTCAAGAAATAAGAAATGACCTAAGAAACTATCGTGATGTAATATAAGAAACAACACGGTGCAATGGCCATTTCAAAGCCAAATGATGTCCATTGAGGACATGGCCTTTATTTGGTTCC
The DNA here is from genome assembly GCA_034641835.2 of Pinus albicaulis. Classification (NCBI taxonomy): domain Eukaryota; kingdom Viridiplantae; phylum Streptophyta; class Pinopsida; order Pinales; family Pinaceae; genus Pinus; species Pinus albicaulis. Next base: position 681,747,804 of record CM076580.1, on the reverse strand, counting down.
TGTTTCATAGGAGTTTCGGGTAGAAATGGAACTTTTTTGTACCATTTCCGGTAGTAAAAAGGGAAAACCTTCTTTTTCCATGGGAAATAATTTACCTTTCCTTTTTCAAGATAATCTAAATCACAAAAAATATGAACTATACCGCACACATTCTTGGATAATGTGAAAGTGGAAAAGGAATACCCTACACAAGTGATGCACACATGTACATTTGAACACTAATAGATTTTTGTAGTTGAAATTCAATGCTTGTTTTCATTTAAATGTAGGGTTTTTAAAGCAGGGAGAAATAATGGCTGCCAAATTAATAAGCGTTTCTTTGGGAAAATTTTAATTCTTGTATTGGGTGATGAAGATAATAGAGGGTATTGAATCTTGATTCTTGCCATCTAGAGAGAACCCTACAGCCTAACACAATCCAATGGAATTGACCAAAAAAACCCAAATAGAGTCAACCCTACTATAGGAGGAAGGGCCTGCAGTAAGAACTTACCATTTTGCAAGAGCTGAGGGAGAATGATGTTCTGCAAGAGCTGAGGGTGAATGCTGAGGGAGAATGCATGGTGAATGTTATTCTATAAGAGCTGAGGGCGAATGCTGAGGGCGAATGTTGTTCTGCAAGAGCTCAGGGCGAATGTTGAGGGTGAATGCTATTTTGGAAGAGCTCAGGGCGAATGTTGAGGGTGAATGTTGTTCTGCAAGAGTTGAGGGAAAATGCTGAGGGCGAATGCTGTTCTGCAAGAACTGAGGGCGAATGCTGTTCTGCAAGAGCGGAGGGCGAATGCGCGCGTGATATCAGACGTTAATGTAGCTATTGCGACGGATATAAGTTTTGTATTTTTAACAAAATCATTTTTATGTAGTGCGCATATAAGTTTCGCATTTTTATGTAGCGCGCATATAAGTGTCGTTATACCGACAGCGGAAAAGGAATCGCTATTGCGACGGATGCCTCCAAACGTCGCAATTGCGACACTTAGACATTGTGTTGCACTTGCGACGTTTGGAGGCAGTCGTCGCAATAGCGACGCTTTGGGGCATAGTGTCACAATTGCGACGTATTCCTCCAAACGTCGCAATTGCGACACGTTGTCTAAGTGTCGGTATTGCGACACTTTTCTATAAACGTCTGTATAACGACGGTTTCGGGCGGGATTGAAAAAATTTGGGGAAATTTCCGACATTTTGTCAAAAGCGTCGGAACCAAGTGTCGGAATTTCCCCCAAATGTAGTAGCGCATGTCGCGCCTTGTGATCAGGTTGCCCGACTGGGCACGTTCGAGTCAGGTCGTTTCATTCGAGGGTGCCCGTATCAGTTTTGCTAAGTTGTGACCGCTCGGGTGCCTTGTGCACATTCGGGCGGTCCGTTTTCCATTTGCTCCCATGTGGCATCGTTTGGTCGGGCATGCCGTGTCGCGCCGTGTTAGGCCACCTGACCAGGGGCGTTCGGGTCGGCCCATTTCATTCGAGGGTGCCCGTATCAGTTTTGCTAAGTTGTGACCGCTCGGTTTCCTTGTGCACGTTTGAGCGACCCGTTTTCCATTTTCTCCCTTGTGGCATCATTTGGTCGGGCACGCCGTGTCACACCATGTGAGTTCGTCCAACCAAGTGCGTACAGGTCAGGTCGTTTCGTTCGAGGGTGCCCGTATCAGTTTTGTTAATTTGTGACTGCCTGGGTGCCTTGTGCACATTCAGGCGGCCTGTTTGCCATTTTCTCCCTTATGGCGTCGTTTGGTCGGGCGCGTCGTATCACGCCATGTGAGGATGCCCGACTAAGCGCATTTGGGTCGGGCCATTTCGTTCAAGGGTGCTCGAGTGGCCTTTTTTCCGTTTTCTCCCTTGTGGCATCGTTCGGTCAGGCACGCAGTTTCGTGCCTTGTGATCAGGTCGCCTGACTAGGCGCATTCGAGTTGAGTCATTTCGTTTGAGGGTTCCTATATCAGTTTTGCTAAGTTGTGACTGCCCAGGTGCCCTGTGCATGTTCGGGCGGTCCGTTTGTCGTTTTCTCTCTTGTGGCATCAATCGGTCGGGCGTGCCTTGTCGCGTCGTGTAATGAGGTCGCCCGACCGGGCACGTTCAAGTCGGGTCGTTTCATTCGAGGGCACCCATATTAGTTTTTCTAAGTTGTGACAGCCCAAGTGCCTTGTGCATGTTCAAGTGGCCTGTTTTCTGTTTGCTCCCTTGTGGCATCATTCGGTCGGGCGCGTTGTGTCGCGCCGTGTGAGGTCGCCCGACCGGGCACGTTCGAGTTAGGTCGTTTCGTACTTCAAGGGCACCCGTATCAGTTTTGCTAAGTTGTGACCACTCGAGTGCCTTGTGCACGTTCGGGCAGCCCATTTTTCGTTTTCTCCCTTGTGGCATCGTTCAGTCAGGCGCGTCATGTCGCGCCGTGCGAGGTCGCCCGAACAGGCGCATTCGGTTCAGGTCATTTTGTTCGTGGGCGCCCATATCAGTTTTGCTAAGTTGTGACAGCCCGAGTGCCTTGTGCATGTCTGGGTGGCCCATTTTCCATTTTCTCCCTTGTGGCATATTCGTTCGGTCGGGCACGTTGTGTCGCGCCATGCGAGGGCGCTCGACCGGGCGCATTCAGGTCGCGTTGTTTTGTTCGAGGGCGCCCATATCAGTTTTTCTAATTTGTGACTGCCCGAGTGCCTTGTGCATGTAATTCAGGTGGCTCATTTTCTGTTTTCTCCATTGTGGCATCGTTCGGTCGGGCGCGTCGTATCGCGTCGTGCGAGGGTGCCTGACTGGGTGCGTTCGAGTCGCGTCGTTTCGTTCGAGGGCACCCGTATTAGTTCTTCTAAGTTGTGACTGCCCAGGTTCATTGTGCATGTTCAGGCATCCCGTTTGCCGTTTTATCCCTTGTGGCATCGTTTGGTCATTGAGCTATCCCTTTCTCGTCAGGGGTAGGGGTTGGTTCAGGCCGTTTCGTTCGAACGTGTTTCCTTGAGTGCCATCAGTACACAGGTATGGTTTCTGGACTAGTCATGAGGTGCAGTCTGGTTATTAAGACTTCATTAGATGGCCATTCTCCGGACTTAAATTGTGTGACAACACTATGGCTGAGTTTGAAACTGGAGATTGAAGGTCGTTTTAGTGCAACAGACATTTTCTGCATCAATAAATGTAAATCAATGGCAAAAAAATACTATAAATTAATAAATAAGGAAGACATGGCAACAAGCAACAATAATTACAAAAATGTTACATTGAGACGCAAAGAATAAGCAACTAATTTAACCCCTAACCCATTTAACCCCTAAACCATAAACCTATAAACCCTTAACCCCTAACCCGGCCTAAACCCTTAACCCCTAACCCATTTAACCCCCTAAACCCCTAGTAAAACCCTAACCCATTTAACCCCCTAAACCCTAAACCTATAAACCCTTAACCCCTAACCCCTTAAACCCTAAACCATTAAACCCTTAACCCTAACCCCTTAAACCCTAATTCCCAACCCCTAACCCATCTAACCCCCTAAAACCTAACCCCATTAGCCCCTAACTTCTAACCCCTAAAATCCTTAACTGCTAAATCCCCTAACCCCCTAAACCCCTAACCCATTTAACCCCCTAAACCCTAAACCTATAACCCCTTAACCCCTAACCCATTTAACCCCCTAAACCTCTAAACCCCTAACCCATTTAACGCCTAAACCATAAACCTCTAAAACCTTAACTCCTAACCCCTAAACCCTTAACCCCTAACCTATTTAACCCTTAAACCCTAAACCTATAACCCCATAGCCCCTAACCCACTTAACCCCCTAAACCATAAACCTCTAAACCCCTAACCGGGCGCGTTCGGGTTGAGTCGTTTCGTTCAAGGGTGTTGTTGAGCCCCAAGATTGTTCTTTCTTTCATCTTACTTTACCCCATTTTCCTTTTTCCATTGTTATCCCAGGCCCAATTGATCAATGAAATTAGTTAAAATTACTTTTAGAATGAATAACATGGCTAACTTGCTAAGTTTTGTGATTTTGTCATTATAATGCATTTTGAACCGAAACTAGCTACAGAATGCAGACATTCTATAGCTAACCACCAATTCTGCATCTCTCTTCACGTTCAAGCATGTTCCAAGTGTCCCCTCAGGAAAAGCCACACATGGGTATATTCCACATCATGTCCTCATCGTTCCTTGCTCACCATGAAGAATGAACCGAATTCTGGACGTGGTTTTGGTACGTGGGAACTCATTCAAGGAGGCAGACTTCTAATAGGACTAGGACAGTCCAGATGTCCTTTGTCCCTTTACGCTGCCATCTTTAGAGTCCTAGTATGATTTTGATAAGGAAATACAATGATCTCCGTATTGTTGCAGGTTTTGTTATGTAGATTTGTTATAAAAGCACTCGGGAAACCGAGAGACTAGCTCTAGATTTTGCTTAGATTTCATGGATTGACTGCTATATTTCTAAAGACCGAGAATACTCTGTTTCAAGTTATTTTCCTTTAATGAAGAAGATAGCATTGCTTTGAATGCGTTGAGTTGATTTTGAGTTAGATTCCGTCTGGTGGTAGAGGGCCCCTGCCTCCTGCACGGCTTTACTTTCGTAATTTAGATAAGTATCTTAGTCGTTTTCACGTTTTTGAAGTTTGAGTTCATAGTTAATTTCATTAGTCACTATAGCTATACTTGTTCTAAGAAACTCTTCCAAAAGATCATGATAATGAATGGGAAATGGCTGTAGTGTTGTAGGTTTTATTTGTAATTTCTTTCGTTCATTATCACAGTTGAACCTATTCTAGTAAACTCTTCCAAAAAATCCTTATGATGTCTAAGGCATGACTGTGATACTGAATGTTTCAGTTGTTTGTTTACACTAAGTAGCATAGCTGATCTTACTCTTAAAACGCTCTTCCAAAATATCATAATAATGGGTAGGAGATAGCTGTGATGTCTTAGTTTTTAATTGTAATTGCTTTCAGTCTTTATGTTTGCATTTGCACTGAATTGTACAGCCAAGATTGTTCTAACAAGCTCTTCCAAAATACCATTCATGATGGACAAAATAGGTTGTAGAATCCCATAGATTAATTGCATGATAACTTAGTTAGGGTACTCCGGAGTCAAATTGCATTCAATTCATGCTCTGTTATTTCGTTTTAAGTTTGATAATGGCTTGTTAGTTCAGCACTATTTATTGTAGACTAGTGACATTTTAGTTCAGTTCTAGCTTAGCTCATTGTATTTACATTCCACATTTAGTTGTCATCCATTGCATATTAGATTACATTAGTTGTTAAACTTAAACACTACGGCCTTCATTATTTACAAAATCTCTTTTGTTCCAAATATATAATTGACTCATAACCATCTGGACAGAAGACAGTATCATCCCAAGGCCTGAAGTACTTTTGCAACCTCTTTATCATTTCATAAACAAAGCCTTTCCTCAAAAGACTACTTTAAAAAGAAATCTATAACTTTTGAGTAAGGGAGCTAGTCTTAGAGTAGAGATCTTATGATGTTACCAATGTTCTTCTCCAAATATGTTTCAACAAATCTTTAATCATGGGTAAGATGTTGTATCATTATAAGCTGATTGTTTAATTGTTTAGTTAGGATAATTTGTATACTTAGCTGCCCATTTCTCAAAATACCTTTAATGAAAGAATTGGACAAATTAAGTTTATGTTTTGATTCATTTTCTTGAAGTCATTATCAAGATTTGTATTCTGCTTAGTCATAGTTTAGGTTTGATTCTGTTTCAGTATTTGCATTTGCATTTGTCATTTGTCATCAATAAATTAGGCTTCACTCTGTTTTTAACCAGCAGCTTCTTTCCACTAGCATCTAGTTCTTTTCCTTGTGAACATAAAACCATCAAAAAACCAAAAACATCATAAAACACTAAACACAACGCATTAAGAAACAAACACTTAGGCACATACAGTTCACTTCACTTCAGCAGTTTACCAACCCTGGTTGACAATTAAATGAACTCAATTTAGGAGACTAGGTTGAGACCAAACATTTTGGCACCGTTGCCAGGGAAGTGAAAACTAGGTAACCTTTGTTTCTTAACTCCCAAAAACAATTATATGTGTAGAGAGAGAGACTCAAGGGGTAGATTCATAAGCAGCAAAAACAAAAGTTTGATTCCTAGAACACCACTTGTTTCACCTAGACCAAGAGCCAGTACACCTTCAACTCAGACCTACATTCCATCCTTTACTGATCCTGGACTTCTAGAAGACCTAAGATCATATATTCCATTAGAGAAACCTTCCACTTGATCCACTGAACCTGCCTTAGAAGAAGATCTAAAGACTCCTGTTAGGGACACAAAATTTTCCACTTCCACAGGAGAATCAACTATGGTAGAAGAAGGGGGAGGAGGAGTCTTTAATGGAGAACACACATTATTTGAGGTAGAGGTAGAGGTAGAGGAGAAGGAGGTAGAGGTGCAGAAGGAGGAAGAGGTAGAAGAGAAATGGGAAGCTCTTTTGGGTTCCCTATAAATGATGAAGAAACCAATACAACCATGAAAAACATTTCACCCTCTGTCCTTCCAAACTTCTATGGACTTAAAACTGAGGATCCTGAAACCTTCCTATTTGAATTTGAAATCCTGTGTATAACTTATGACTACTTACAAGATGCTCAAAAACTTAAACTATTTCCTTCAACATTGAAAGGAGCAGCATTGAAGTGGTTTATGAGTTTGATCAACAGTTCTATTAGGACATGGGAAGACATGAAACAAGAATTTCTAGAGAGGTATTTGGATTATTGTATGCCATTCAATCATAAGGAAGAAGTGTTTAAGATGTTACAAAAAGAAGATGAAAACTTGGAATATTTGTTGGAGAGATTTCATTACAACATCAAAAGAGAAAAAATGGAAAACTTAGATCAAGACACCTTAAAAGCTCTTTTGTTGAAAACAATTAGAGATGAATGGTTGGATATCCTTAACATGATGGGAAAAGGGGATATATCACAGCTCACATTACCTGAAACATCTGAGTTATGTATCAACCTCTCAAGAGGGAAATCTAAAACTGTAAAAGGTCCAAGAGATCCTGCTCTTGCAAGGGCAAGTAAGTCTGCTTCTGGGACAGTAAGTAGATCAGAAATAGGACATATGCTTGATGATTTCAAATCTGACATCTTAGGGAGTCTTAGTGAAAAAATAGACACCCTTAAGATACAAAACAAGCAAAAAGCTGAATCTGATGCCTTGGCAATCTTTTGTCCCAAATGTAGAAAGAAACATGCCTTGAGAGAGTGTCCTTTGGATGTAAAAGTTGTAGAGACCTGTGTCATTTGTTCTCAAAAACATGATACCAAGAATTGTCCTTCTCTTCCTGGTCTCAAAGCTGTCTTTCAGGAGGAAACTCCTACAGATTCCACAGAATCTCTCAATTTTGTCTCTAGAAGGCCTTGGCAAGGACCTCAAACACAAGGATTCCATGATCAAATGTATAACCAACCTCCACCTTGGAATTCTTGGCAGCAACCTTGGCCTCAATTTCAAAATAAATCTCAAGCTTGGGCACAAGGGGCACAAAATCCCTATGGAAGATACTCTCAGTACTATCAGTATCCACCATCCTATCCACCATACCCACATTTTTATCCTCAAAATCCTCAACAAAATTTTCAACAAAATCCTCAACAACATCATCAGAACCTACCACATCAAAATCAACCACTTCCATTACCATTCCCTCAAAAATCAGATCAGTTGCCTGCTCAACCCATGCCAAACCCCAATAATAAAAATCCTCAGAATACATACATGATAGAAGGTCAACAATTTCCAACTTATTTAATTACTCCTTTAGACCTTTTCAACTTAGGTCTGGAAGAATACTTGAAAAGAGGAAACCTTCTGTGATCATACAAGAATAAGATAACTCTGAGGAAGACTCTCTACGGGTGAATAAAAGTCTTGAGGAAGACACATCTTTTCAAGACCCAAACACTGAAAAATTAAAGCAAAAAGATTCAATAATTTCAACTCCTGTATTAGAGCAACCATCCACATCTACTTCTATACCTCCCTTTTCCGGAAAGATTACAAATTGATAGAAGGGTGTAGAAAAACGAATCATGGTGCCTAATTATGATTTCCTAGATAATTTGAGAAATGTTTGCATTAAAATTCCATTATTACAAGCCATCAAAGAATTCCAATTTTAGCCAAAACAATAAAGAGTTGAGCATGAAGAAAACAAGAAAAAGAATAAGAGAAGCAAAGAAAATTCAACTAGCGAGGGAAAAAATAAACGGACATTATGATGAGCCGAATTGTCTTTCCAAAGCTCCCATTGAGGAAATCGGTTAATTAAAATTCACATCAATGGGGTACAGAAATCCAAAACACACTCATTGACTTAGGAAAATGACCAATCGATATCATGAGTAGACAAATCATGGATAAAATAAAACTTCCTAATATTCTCTTTACACCCACATTATTACAATTAGCGAACGGATACGTGATCAAACCAGATGGGGTAATAGAAGACATTCCGGTGTCCCTAGATTCTTGGGAGTACCATGGATTTCATGATCCTAACTCCCAAGAACAATCTAGGAGGACATCTGTTATATTAGGAAGACCTTGGTTAGCTACGGTGATGCTTTTGTTAGTTGTAGATCCGGTGATATGTACATCCACGATGGTAGTTCAACTAAGAAATTCACTTTATATCCTCCGGTAGGACAATTACGGATCTAGATGACACTGTTGGATAGAGGGATGAAGAAGATTTACAACCTCTCTTCACAATTTCAGAAATTAGTGAAGATAATCAAATTACGAATACTATATAAAAATTTGAATCCTCTCGAACACAAACATGAATCATTTCAAAGAGGGATCTAATATTGAGTTTTTTCATCAAGAGACGGATGTCTCTTCATTCTATGGATAAATTTGGCGGCTCTGAAGTGAGATATTTCCGAGGCAAAACTTTGAATATAAACAAGAACCTAGAAAAATCTCAACAAGAAGAGTTAGTCAAAGTATTACGGAGACATTCTTAAATTGCATATGCATGGGAATACCGACATGAAAGGGATAAGCCTCAATACTTACTCATTACATCTATATAGAGGAAAATTGTAAACCAATCGGACAATCTCAAAGACGGATGAATCCAAATCTTAGGGAGATTGTTAAAGAAGAATTACCAAAAATTGTTAAATGTCAACTTCATCTGTCTATTTCGGATAGTCGGTGGGTTTCTCCTTTGGTAATTGTGCCAAAGAAAAATGGTAAATGGAGGGTATGTGTTGACTACGGGAACTAAACAAAATTTACTCTTAAAGACCATTTTTCCTTACCTTTCATAGATCAAGTGTTAGATACATTGAACGGCAAAAAGTACTTCTCATTCCTAGATGGGTTTAGTGGTTACAATCAAATCCAAGTAGCACTTGAAGATCAAGAAAAAACCACATTTACCGTCATGTGGGGTACCTGTAACTAGGAAGTATTTCCATTTTGGACTATGCAATGCAACATTCCAAAGGGCGATGTTAGAATTTTTCGGATCTATAAGACATAATTGTGTGAGGTATACATAGATGATTTCCTGAGTTTATGGAAACACATTTGAAGAAGCTTTATCGGAAACTTGGAAAAAGTTTTAAAGAGATATCGAGGAAGAAAATCTTTCACTTAGTCATGAGAAATGTTTCATGATGTCTACGGGAAAGTGTTAATTTTTGGGGCATCACATTTCAAGGGATGGGATTAGAGTTGATGAGTCAAAATTTGAAGTCATCTCTAACATCTATTTCAAGTTGTCAAAAAGATGTTAGGAGTTTTCTAGAAGTTTACGGGATATTATCGGAGGTTTATAGAAAACTTCACCAAGATAGCATCTCCACTCTTCAAATTGCTTACCAAGACGCCAATTCAAGTGGGTCCCCGGTGCCGATTTGGCCTTTGGGACCACCGAAAACCAAAATTTACGAAGCACCTATTTTAAGGGGACCTAGCGGAAGTTACCTTTTCATATCTCAACGAGATGCTTGATACGGCTCTAGGAGCGATATTGGGACAAAAAGACGATTCCTTTTGCCATCTACTATACCGGTAAAAATTTGACTCTGCGAGTTAAACTATCACATGTGAAAAAGTTTTTAGCTTTTGTTCATGCCATAAACAAATTTAGACACTACTATAACGAGGCTATGAAACTTTTGTTCACAACGATCATTAACGATTAGATACTTAATGAACAAATCAATTACTAATGGCGAGTCATAAGATGGTTATTGCTTTTTACAAGAATTCAACATTACCATTCTAGATAGGCACGGAAAACAAAACACGATGGTGATTTCCTATCTAGACTCCAAAACATCAAAGATGACACTCCGGAGTTAGTCAATTTACGATGAATATCTTTTTGCAATTTCTACTCAAACTCCTTGTTTTGTTGACATTGCTAATTATTTAGTTTCGGGAAAATTTCCTTCAATAATGAATGCAGAGATAAAAGAAAAATAATTTATGATAGTGCAAAATATTCATGGGTTGCTAATGAGTTGTACGAAACGGGGTCGGATTTGATCATTAAAGAATGTGTTCGGGAAGATGAGATGCACCGAGATTCTCAAAGCATGTCATGATGAACTTATGGCGGACACTTTTCTTGATAAGAGGACGACCTATAAGATCCTTAATTTAGGATATTATTGTGGCCATCCTTGTTTAAAGATGCTAAAGAGTATGTCAAAAGGTGTGACGAGTTGCCAAAGGGTAGGAAACCTTCTCCTTCATGTGAGATGCCATTACAACCTCGGGTACATATTGAACCTTTTGAAAAATGGGCTTTAGTTTTTGTAGGACCTATTAGTTCTCCATCAAGACAAAAGACATATATATTAGATTGCCAGTTATGTTACCAAATACGACGAAGCCAAGCCATTACTTTTTGCTAATGAAGCATGTTGTAGTTACTTTTCTTTTGAGGGATATTTTTACTCGTTTTAAGTGTGAGAATTGTTACGGATCAAGGAGCTCAATTTACATCAAGGCTAGTGGAAAAAATGATGGAGAGATACAAAATCGGGCATAGAAAATCTACTCCTTATCATCCACAAGCAAATGGTCGAAGAGTGGAATCTACTAATAAGGTCATTGAAGGAATCCTAACAAGGAAACTGTTCATTTACATAGAAGAGATTGGGTAGATAGGCTTCTGAAGCCTTGTGGGCCTATAGAACTACATGGAGAAGCCCTGAGGCCATACTCCTTGTAAAGAATTGTTTATGGAAAGCAAGTTTTGTTCCCATAGAGTTCCGGATTCAAACTTTCAAAATGGAAGTTCGGCTAGGACTTGATTTAACGGAGGCACAAAAGCATAGATTGGAGCGGATTAATGAATTGGATGAGATCGAGGACAAGATGCGATTCGGAAAACAAGTCTAGTCCAATGAGGCCCAAATGGCATGATAAGCACATCGAAGAGAAGAAATTCAAAGAAGGTGATTGGGCTCTCTTGTTTGATTCAAAATTCAAGGATTTTCAGAGTAAATTTCAAACACATTGGCTAGGGCCATATGAAATTATTAGAAGTACAGCTGATAGACGATAAAAATCGGGACAATAGATGAAGAAAGAGATCCTTTCTCTTGAACAAAATTCATAGATTGAAGGCCATGTCACAAACCACTCTCAAAGAGAAGAATTTGTCTAAGTTCCGGAAAACGGTGATGTGAAGTTAATGAAGAAGAATCTTTCTTCTTCATCGGCTTGATTGAATTTTACGAAGCATTTCTTTTGAAAAAATAAATAAATAAATAAAGAAAAAAAGAAAAAAAGAAAAAAAGAAAGAAGGTATAAACATGAAAACCAATCATTGATTGGCATGTTTATACGAGAAAATATAATTGAAAATCAGTCTTTAGAGCACTCTAACTTTTCCCATTTTGTTTTTGCAAGCATATGCTACAAAATCATAAGTTGAATCCATTGTACTTATGATCCATCTCATTTCATTTCATTCCATTCACTTATCCATCCATACTCCATTTCATTCATTCATTCATGCTTCACTTCATTTCATATTTCATTCATCTCATTCCATACTTCATCCACCTCATTTCCATATCAAAATTCAAAGGACTGGTGTTTTTGCACCAAAAAAAGAATAGCATGTCATGGATTATGACCATTTCCTATATTCTTCCACTCCATTTCATAAATTGAAACCATTCCATTTCATCATTCACTTCATACAATTCCATTATACCATGTTTCATCACCCATCTTCACTCATTCCATAAAATATTCTATGTATATTCCAAACCACTCCATTCCATGATTAAAATTCTGGTACATTGCACGGCTAAACGGACATTCGCGGTGATCGGACTCACGACGGACGATCATTCGCGGCTAAATCTGAAGACGCGTACGACGCCATTTGAATTGCAACAAGATGATCCGATATGTCCCTGTGAATAAGAAGAATCAAGAAGGATTATGAAGACTCTTCCGAGAGAACAAAGTATACAAAGACCATAAAAGAAAATGAAAAGCAAAGGTAAAAAGTTATGGTTACAATGGCATTTCATAAAAGCTTATGGTATAGTCTAGTTATGAATCATTCGAAAAATTTGTTTTGATTATTTTTATTGATCATACCAAATGTACCCCCTCGCAAAACTTTGGATAAAAATATTTCATTTCAAATTCTATGCACGACCATCATTTAAGCGGTCAAAAGGTACAGTGTTTGATTTCCTCACGTCACCTGACCATATCATTTAATGATTTTTGAATACGTTGTAAAAATCTCATGGATCTTTTCACTCATTGATTTATTTTCTTCACCTCACTTCATTTAACTCATTTAGTAACTACTTCCATCACTCCATTCGAAATTGCTTGACCCTTCATCATTTAATTCCACAAAACGAGAGATATCTCTATCACCGTGAGCGAGGGTATATCGATTTGAAATATCTCAAACCCACCTATCACGGTAATGAATTCTGACATTATCACCATAAATCGAGTATATCGATGTGGAATTTGAAGCCATTATTCATAGAAGCGAGAGATATATCGAGTTTGAAGATTGAAGCACTATCACGAAGTAGTGAACCGGAGGTATATCAATTTGAAGAGTTGAAGTTATTGTTTCCGTGAGCGAGGAAAGAGTACTAGCTCTGAAGATTGAAGAAGGAATTATGGGCTGTTACTTAGAGCGAATTAATGGGCACAAAATGCCACGGAAGGATACCCTCAAAGTAGATAAATGTTGCAACGAGGTAGGATGGCTACAATTTCTTGAGAAATTTAATGGCTTCCTGAAAGAAGTCACTAAAACATTTGCAAGGTCATTCAAAGGGGCAGGAGTCGAAGTTGGAGATGTTAAATTCTTGTCACGAAGGTTTTTATTGCGAAGCAACAAGATTTCTTATACATGGAGAGAGATGGTTTAAAAACGAGAGAATTTCATAATGAATCATGGAAGCAAATCCTAAAATCACCGGAGGTATGGATGTCAACTTGTGTTTAAAGGGAATTCCAAGTTACGCATTTAAAAAATAAATGGAGAAACATATTGCTTATTCTACAAAAATTTATCACTTGTGAAGGTAGATATGGCACATTTGTGTTTACCATATTAGGTTGATAATACATTTTACGGGAAGGAGTTAAATTTTCTTCTTGCTTCAAAGTTTAAAAAGATGGCCACAATTGTTCAAGGAGAGTCCAATTCTAGAGGCAACTCTATACCATCATGGCTTGGTTAAGATTTTAATTAGACACCATTTAGCCAAAACAAAAGACACTTGGGATAATTTCTTGGTAATAAATCACTTTGAGGAGCCAAAAGAGCCCTCACCTGAACATCGGCCTACGAGGAGAAGCGAGAAAATGGAGAGCCTCTAGGTGAAATTGACGAAAACGGTACGGGGAAAGTAGTGAAGAAATAATCTCTAAGTTATTTCAGTTAAGAGACAACTTAAGAAAGAGAGGAATCGAGGAAAATACGCACGGAGAGAAAAAGGAGAGGGATCATCACGGCCCGAAGAAGCCATAGACTCGGGGGGAAATTAAGGAAAACACGAGATCAAACAAACGGTGATGAATATAGAAGATGAGGAAACATCTATTGAAGAAGATTTTAATGAAGAAACCCTTTGAAATTGACCACCTTGTGAAAGTTTATGACTATGTTGAAACATTGGAAAATAAAGCTTCGGAAAGTAGAGATAAAACCCCTAGTCCTCAACGTACGAAATAGATGTGTTAAGAAGGGATAGGTATGGTGGAAATACTTAATAGACATATCAAAAATGAGAATGATATTCGAAGGAACAAGTCAAACTCAAAACCGATTATGAACTCAACCTTATCTCTACAAATGGACAAAGTGGAAAAGGCTAATGAAAAGTTGAAAAAAAGAGGAACGAAGCTAATCGAGGCACTTATCAACTTAAGGTTCAAACTAGTCATCGAGAAAACCAGAAGACCCTTTACTTCAGGCAAGAAGAAGGAGAGGATTAGATGTTCTTACGGGGGTACGAGTTTATGGAATAAGTTGCATGAGGACATGCAAGAAGTCGGCGGTGGGGGTATGTTGAGCCCCAAGATTGTGCTTTCTTTCATCTTACTTTACCTCATTTTCCTTTGTCCATTGTTATCCCGGACCCAAATGATCAACGAAATTAGTTAAAATTACTTTTAGAATGATTAACATGGCTAACTTGCTAAGTTTTGTGATTTTGTCATTGTAATGCATTTTGATAAGACTAGGCTGGAATGCGGACATTCGTAGCTAGCAAGCTTAATTCATGTAGTTGTCTTCACGTTCGAGCATGTTCCGAGTGTCCTCTCGGGAAAAGCCACACATGGGTATATTCCACATTATGTCCTCATTGTTCGTTGCTCACCATGAAGAATGGGCGAGATTACGGAACGTGGTTTTGGTGCGTGGGAACTCATTCAAGGAGCGGACTTCTAATAGAATTGTCTTAGTCCGGATGTCCTTACCCTTTACGGCGCCATCTTTAGAGTCCTAGTACAATTTTGATAAGGAAAGACAATAGTCCGTATTGTTGCGAAAAGTTTTGTTATGTAAATTTGTTATAAAGCACTGGAAAGCAGAAACTGACTCTAGATTTTGCTTAGATTTCATGTATTGAGCGCTATGTTACGAAAGCCCAAGGAACTACTATGTTTCAAGTTATTTTCCTTTAATGAAGAAGACATCATTTCTTTGAACGCGTTGAGTTGATTTTGAGTTAGATTACTTGGTGGTAGAGGGCCCTTTGCCTCCTGCACGCTTTACTTTAAGTAATCTAGATAAGTATCTTAGTCATTTTCACGTTTTGAAGTTTGAGTTCATGTTTAATTTCAGTAGCCACTATAGCTATACTTGATGCAAACTCTTCTGGGAAGAAACTCTTCCAAAGATCATGATAATGAATGGGAAATGGGCATGGTGTTGTAGGATTTAATTGTAATTTCTTTTGTTCATTATCACGGTTGAACTTATACTAAGAAAACTCTTCCAAAAAATCCTTATGATGTCTAAGGCATAGGTTGTGATCTTTTGAATGTTTCGGTTGTTTGTTTGCACTAATTAGCATAGGCAGTCTTACTCTTAAAACGCTCTTCCAAAATATCATAATGATGGGTAGGAGACCATTGTGATGTCTTAGTTTTTAAATTGCTTTCAGTCTTTATGTTTGCATTGCACCTTCCAGATTGTACGGTAAGATTGTTCTAGAAGCTCTTCCAAAACACCATTCATGATGGACAAAGCAATTGTAGAATCCCATAGATTAATGCATGATAACTTAGTTAAGTGCCTCACGAGTCAAATTGCATTCAATTTATGTTACTACATTATTTTGTTTAAGTTTGATAATGGATTTTTAATTTAAATACCTTTATTTTAGACTAGTGACATCTTAGTTGATTTTAGCTTAGCACATTGTATTTTATTCCACATTTAGTTGTCATCCATTGCATATTAGATTAGATTAGTTGTTAAACTTAAACAATACGGCCTTCATTATTTACAAAATCTCTTTTTGTTCCAAATCCATAAGTGACTCATAACCATCGAGACGAGGAAAACAGTATCATCTCAAGGCCTGAAGTACTTTTGCAACTTCTTCATAAACAAAACCTTTCATAAAAGACTACTTTAAAAATAAATCCATAACTTTTGAATAAGGCTTAGTGATGTTAAACTAAGTTATGAGAATAATTCAGGGAGCTAGTCTTGAGTAGAGATCTTATGATGTTAACAATATTTTTCTCCAAATATGTTTCAACAAATCTTTAATCATGGATAAATGTTGTATCATTATAAGGCAGTTGTTTAATTGTTTAGTTAGGAGAATTTGTATGCTTAATTTGACCATTTCTCAAGCTCCCAAATATAACCTTTGATAGAAAATTGAATGATTCATTATATTTTGATTAATTTCTTTTGAAGTCATTATCAAGCTTTGTATTAAGCAGTCATAGTTTTAGGTTTGATTCTGTTTTAGTATTTGCATTTGCATTTGTCATTTGTCATCAACCAATTAGGCTTCAATGTTTTAACCGGTAGCTTCTTTCCCTTTAACTTTTTAGTCATTTTACTTGTGAACATAAAAAAAACCATCAAAAGACCAAAAACATTATAAATCATCATAACGGACCAAAAACATCATAAAACACTAAACACGATGCATTAGGAGACAAACACCTAGGCACATACAATGCGCTTCACTTCGAGCGGTTGCAACCCTGGTTGAGAATTAAATGAACTCAATTTAGGAGACTAGGTTGAGCACGAACAATCAATAGCATACGTTATTCCAATTAACGTAAGGAAGCATTGGAACCTAACGCAAAATTTTTTAGAGGTTTAGGCTAGTGACATGTTCCGACGTCGTTAAACCTAGTAGTTCTCATTCGTTGCTTGGCTTTAGACAGCACTAGTGTAGACTTGTGCTCCCCGTACCCTCACGTATATAAAGGGAGATCCTCATAGGTTCAAATCCTTTTATCCATAGGAAGCCGATTCTACTGCCTTGTAACCGTGAAACACCAAACACAACATTCGGGGATACTACCTGCATGTACGTTAAGTCCTTGGTCATTTCTCTTTCATTTGATCACTAAGGTGTATATGGCAGTTCACAGAAACTTGGTACACCCTCTTTCTTAGATTGCCTGAGTAGTCATTTCGATCTTTTTATGAATCCTTAAAAAGAGAAGAGATCATTGAGCACTTGTCCTTTCATGCTTGTTTAAAATTGAAAGTGACTAGAGTCATCTTTTATCTGTTTCTTGACTCTTAAAACATGAAACAACAAAGTTTTGTTCCAATGTCATAAAATTAATTACCCAGGATCACATGCCCGTTAAAAGTTTTACTTGGCTTGCTTTTTTACTTCCTTAGTTTTTGTCCTTGAAACCTTAAATTGGCTATCTCGTTTTCCTTCCTGTGTTGAAATACTGTCACAGCAACAGAACCACCAGTTTCGTCGTCTTCTTCACTGCCTCCTAGTGGTAGTTTTTCCTAACGTTTCTTTTGAAACCCCTCATTCCACTAGGTCTACCGAGCTTGCACAGCCTATTCTCCCGATTTTTCAACCTCTTGCTACTATATCTCCTCCTAAAGAGTCAGTTGAGTTCAATTGGCCCCCTTAGGGTGCTTGGTCTAGTTTTGGGAGCGAGGAAGAATTCCCTCCTCTTACTTCGGGATCACCTTTTATAGCTGCTGCTATACCTCCTATTCCTCGTCATATTTTCGAAGATCTTATAGCTTCCTCAGACATGGATTCTTCGAGTCCTCTCGGCAGTGAGGAAATTACTGTGTCCACAGGAGAATATCAGCTTTTCCCTGAAGATATCCCGCGTGTCTCTAATCAATCTTCCCCTCCATCAATGTCACTTCCGCCCGATTATCAGACTTTGAGTCAGATTATTTTTGGTGTTGTGTCCATGGCATCTTCCAGTACTTAGACTCCTCTAATAAGTTCAGTCCTTCCTTCATTAGGACTGTCACCGTCAACACCTAGTTCGTTGGTCATTGTTACATTTGTCCCAGTCCAACCTACCGTTTTTGTGGCTTGGTCGGCACCGGTTGTTACGCATTAGTCATTAGGATCCTTTCACACTCGCAAGTCTATCTTTCTTAACCCTACATGGCCTGTCAATCTCGGCCCGGGTAGATAACAACCCCACGCCACGGAGGCTATGCCTGCTTCTAATGTGTCTGTGACTTCCTCTGCTCCTATGATCCCTAGTGGCCTTACTTTTGAAGAGTACCTGTTGGTTATTCAGCAACAGAACTTTTAGGGTTTTTAGCAGCCCGAAGCTCCTATTGATCCTCCACATCACTATGATGTCTACGGTAATCCCATGTAAATGCCTCCTATTGATCCTCATTAGGTTGTTTATCAGCCTCCGGCTGATCCTTATCGGACCGTCCCTCATCAAGGTCCGGTAATACAAGGACAACCCTCTGGTCTACAAGGACAACCTTTACAGTGACAACCTTTGATTCAACAGGGACAACCTTATGGTCCACAGGGACAACCCTTACATGGTCAACCTTAGGTCTAGTAAACTTACGGTCCTTCTGGTCAACCTCAGTATCAATATCAATCAGGAGCATCTTATGTTCCTCGGGGGAAAATGTATCCACCACAGGGATAAAATTTTGCGCAACAGCGGTAGCCTTACATCCAGCAAGGCCAGAAATTTTTGCAACAAGGACAACCTTACGGTCCTACTTCAAGTCAACCTGGTTATTAGGGACAACCTGGTCCATCGCAACCATCGGGCCACCCTCTTCCACAAGGGAAACCCAGTGGCCCTTAGTATCCAGGCCAACCTGCTCCGTAGGGACAGCCTGCCCAACCTCAGTAGTCGATTCAACCTGCTCAGCAGCCCATTCAACTTGCTCAGTAGGCTCCACCTGCTCAACCTCAAGGCACTACTGACCCTCCTCAAGGTCAATATCAGACGGTATATAGTGCGCCCCAAGGTTTCACTTATTACCCTCAAAATCAATCCCAGACGGTGTATTATCCACCTCAAGGAAATGCTTACATTCCGCAATAGAATCCATACGTTGCTCAGTAAGGACCTTAATGGTATGCTCAGAATCAGTATCCTAGTCCTCAACCCCGGTATGGGCAGAAATTTCAAGCTTATAACCCCTATGGTCAGAATCCTCCGGGACAAAACGTATGGGGGAAGAATTTCTCCCAGACTGGGTGGAATGTTAACACAGGTACTTATCAAAGGCATCCTATGACTTTCAATCCTCAATTACCATTTCTCGTGACATTGGAACAGCTATATGTGTCAAATTTAATGGATGATCTGATTCTTCATAACCCGTATTGGCCTCTAGTTCCAACTAAGATTCCTGGTGATTGTCCTAAATTTGAGGGCAAGTCCAGAGAAGACCCCAGGGCACATGTTATGACCTACCACTTGTGGTGTTCCTCTAACTCTTGGGTTGACGATTCCATCTGACTCCGTCTTTTCCAATGGACTCTTACTAGTGTCGCTGCAAAGTGGTACATCGAATTATCTCGTGGAATTTTTCAAGGTTTCAACTCTTTAGCCATGGCGTTTCTTACCCATTTTCAGTTACCGGTTCACTATGAGACTGAGACACACCTCCTCACATCATTGAAATAGGACCGAGCTACTCACATCTCAGATCATATTCATGAATGGAGGCATCGTCGTCGCTTGATCAAGTTTTAAATTCCTGATCAACTTTTGACTGATTGGTTCACCACCTCATTTGTCAATCAGGTCGCTAAAGACATAGCTATGGGGGCATGTGTAATTGAAGAATAGGCCATTTCTTGTGCTCAGTACCTCGGTCTCATGTACTCTTAGTCTGGCACGTTGTATGATATCTTGCATGATGCTCCTCGACCTGGAACTTCCAATGCACCAGCGACACCATCTATCGACGGTATCATAAGTTTCGTGTCTCAGACTTCTTGCAAGTCTTCTCCTTCAAATCCTAGGAAGCAAAAGTCTAATCCTTCCAATGATGTTGCTTCTCAGCCTACCCAAAATCTTGGTAAAACCGTGGAAGTCAATGATGTTCAAGCCAATCCAGCGGATAAGACTTCCAAGGGGAAAAATAAGGGTAAAGGTAAGGCCAAAGCCGATACCCCGAAACGAGATTCATCTAATCTCATGCTAATGATGGTTCACATCGTAAGCCGAAGTACCCTTGTTTGATTTGTGACGAAGAGAACTACACCAAGGACTATCCTCGACGGGCCGAAGTAAGTAGATTTCTCAAAGGCACCCAGGGAACTATGGCTGTTCTCAAAGAACCTTTTCCATCACATCAGACCTAGATGGTAGAGCAGCCTCAGCCCTCTACCCCATTTGGCTCTTAGGTTTTTATGATGAATGGTTCTACATCCATATCTATCGCTACTCGGTTTAAATATTATGATGGATCACATCAGGCAGTGGGGAAAGAGATCATTGATGGTCCTCCTCCTCCGCCTGCTTCTATCCCTTTTTAGATTGAAAGGCCTAAAACTGAGCTCATTGTACGGCCACCTTCCAAAGGTGTACTCTGCAAGTCTTCTTACAATCCAAACGCCCGTGCTGCTCAATGTTACAGTATTTTTGAGGATCTAGCACATGCGCCATCTGCAATGTTTGCATTAGAAGTACTTCATAGTTTTATGTCTCAATGGAAGGCTTTGTTATCTGTGTTAAGCGCGGTTGATCCTACTGATACTAGCCTTCTCGCTTTTGACTTGGAGAATTTCGTCCCACGACTCCCACACTAAATTGCACTCATTATACAAGTTGGCATTAATGTTTTGAATATCCATAGAGCAGTTGTGGATGAGGGTGCATCTACGTGCGTCATGTCATCTGCTTGCTGGAAAGCCATTGGTTCTCCATCTCTGAATTCATCACCAAATTCCCTTGAAGCATTTGATGGAAGCGAATCAAAACCTCTTGCTGTTCTCACTAGTTTACCGATTACATTAGAAGGGAAGACTTTCAATGTCAAGGTTGAAGTTGTTGATGCCAAGCTCAATTAAAATCTTCTCCTCGGTCGCAGTTGGACTCACACCATGATGTGCATTCTGTCCACTCTCTTTCGTGTTGTGAAATTCCTGCACGAAAGAAAGATTGTTATTTTCGATCAATTGTCATTTTTCACTTCTTCTTCCGAGAACAACGTTCTGTATGTAGATCATATTCCTACTCCCTACGAGAGTGTAGGGCCACGTCTTTTCAAATATCCTGCCCTCATGGGTATTTTTCCTCTTCCTCCACCCCATAATGTTCATATTAATATGATCTCTCAGTTTGACGACCCATGGATCATCCCTTCGCTTGAGCAGATCGATTCTTTCGTAGATTCAATGTCGTTGAGTCCGATCGATATTGAGTATTGTGAACTCATCGCAGCTTCAGAACCTACACCTTTTGATCATGCTCCTTTGAGCATGTCTCTTGACACTTATTCTCAATCCCCTTGGCTCAGCGATTCGGATTCACCCGATCCCTTGAAAGAGATATTTCCCTCCAATGAAGCCATCGTGGAAACTATGTCTCTTGAGGATCTTCCGTGGGATGATAGTCATCATCATTCCTCGTTCGTGCTTGGTCTCGAGGCCATGTCTACATGTCTTGAGAGGTTTTTGTCTCAGGTTCCTTCTCCTCCGCTTAAAACGTCTATACTGACACATGAATTTTTTACGGAGGGTAACTTGAGTAACATCATGCAAACGATGCCTATAGAAATTTTCATCAAACTGGGAATCATCGAGAACATCTCTATTGGGGTCACCTGTTCTTCTGATAAAGTCCAAGTTTATAATAGCCTTTTCCCCGAGTTCCGAGATGTCTTTGCATGGTCCTACAAATAAATTCCTTGCATCGATCCTAGAATAGTGGTGCATGAGATTCCTACCTACCTTGGTTCGAAGCCTGTCTGTCAGCGCCTTCATCCTGTGCACCCTAGAAAGGCTGCCGCCATTAAAATTGAAGTTGAAAAACTTCTCAACGCTGGTTTCATCTACCTGATTCCCTTGACAGAATGGGTGTCCAATATTGTCCCTGTAGATAAGAAATAGGGTACCATTCGGGTCTGTGTTGATTATTGTGATAAACCGAGCATGTCCTAAGGATAACTATCCTACTTTATTTATCGATTAGATCATTGATGACTGCGCTGGGAGTGAGATATTTTCCCTCATGGACGGCTTTTCTAGCTAATACCAGATTAAAATTATCCCAAATGATCAACATAAGACTGCCTTAATTTGTCCTTGGGGTACTTTCGCGTATAAGAAACTCCCTTTTGGCTTGAAGAATGTTGGGGCCATGTTTCAGCGTGCGATGTCATATGATTTTCATGATATTAAGAACATCATTTAGCCTTATTTGTATTACCTTTCGACTCATTCAGTTAAACGTAAGGACCACCCTGACCATCTTCGTTAGATATTTCTTTGTTGTGGACATTATAACATCTGGTTAAATCTGCACAAATGGGTCTTTTGCGTCGATTCCAGTATACTCTTGGGGTTTATCGTTTCCAAAGATGGGATTCACCTTGATCCGCTCAAGTTTGAGGCTATCATCAATCTCCCCTCTCCATCCTCGTCACATAAACTGCAGAGTCTGCAAGGGAAGGCTAATTTTTTACGCCATTTTATACCCAACTATGCCAAAGTGGCTAAAGGATTCACGCGATTACTAAAGAAAGGCATCCCATTCCTTTGGGATGAGATCGCCCAAAAGCCTTTCGGTGCTCTCAAGACATTGCTTTTCAACTCTCCTCTGTTGCGTCCTCCGAACTATCTTCGTAATTTTCCCTCTATTTAGCCATCGCTTTCAACAAGATTGCCATGGTTTTGGTGCAAGAAGATGATGACGGTGACGAGCATGTTATTTAATAACTCTCTCGTAACCTTCTTGATACTGAAACACGCTATTCTCATGTCGAGAAGTTAGCATTGGTTTCGGTTCAAGAAGTTCATCATTTTCGTCATTACATTCTGCTGCGTACTGTGACTGTGATTTCTAACTGCAACCCTATGACTTATATATTGTCTCGATAATTGTTGGGAGGCAAGTACTCGAAGTGGATCACGATCCTCCAAGAGCTCGATTTGGAGTTTACTACTGCCAAGTCAAAGAAATCACTAGTCTTTGTCGATTTGATCTGTTCCCTCCCCTCTGACTCTGCTTCGTCTGGTTCTGAGGAATGAATTCTAGACGATTTTCATTTTCTGATTAGCACCCTCGATCCTTGGTACGATGATATCATTGTATATCTTCACACTTCTACTTTTAGATCTGAGTTGACGAAGGATGCCTGCCAATGCATCCGTCATCAATCACAACCTTATTGTATAGTCGGAGATACACTCTACCGCATCGAAGTAGACTCCATTCTCCGCCAGTGTTTGACTCTCGAGGAGGCTGAGAAAGCCCTGAATAACTGTCACAATGGTGCCTGTGGTAGTCACATGTCTGGTTATTCCATGACACATAATATTCTTCATGCTGGATATTTATGGCCCTTCATCTTCAAGGACTGCATTGTTGCTATTCGAAAATTTCATGAATGTCAGATCTATCAGCGCAAGATGTGTGCGCTGCCTTCACATCTCCACCCTGTCATTACCGTTGGTCCATTTGCAAAGTGGGGCATCAATTTTATGACGTGTAACCCTCACTTGGTTGGGGGGCATGCTTATATCATCGTAGTCATTGAATACTTCACCAAATGGGCTGAAGCAATGCCTACACTTGCCGCTGACGGTAAGACAACAGCTCAGTTCATATTCAATCACATCATTTCTAGGTTTGGTGTCCCTCAAGCCATCGTTACAGATCATGGTTCCCATTTTCGGCATTATATGGTGGCAGAGTTGACTTCCAAATTGGGCTTGCCTCACGACAGCTCAACACCATACTATCCTCAGGCCAATGGCCATGTTGAAGCCATGAACAAAGTTCTCGTCACCATGATTCAACGTACGATTGGGATTCACAAATCCAACTGGCATATCATGTTATTTTCGGCTCTTTGGGCTTACCAAACCTCAATTAAGGATGCGACCAGATTCACTCCATTTCAACTTGTTTACGGTCTGGAAGCTACCCTTCCGATTGAGTGTGAAATGCCTTCACTCAAGTTGGCTGTTGAATTGATGCCAAACACTTCACCAGAAGAAGAGCATCTTCTCTATTTAGAAAGGCTGGATGAAACTCGCCGCTTGGCTGCTTTGGTTATCGAGGCATAGAAGAAGCGGGTCAAAGCTCATTTTGACCAGTCAGTTTCCCCTCTCTCCTTTGTAGAAGGAGACCTCATCCTCCTGTACGACCAAGCTCATGATAAGATGGGGGTAGGCAAATTTCAACCCATGTGGCATGGGCCCTACATTGTTAAACGTGTCTTGTGGAATGGGGCCTGTGAGCTAATTGATTACAAAGGTCATCCTCTGGATCAGCCCAGAAATGGGTTGTATCTCAAAAAATATTATGCATGAGTCATTCGTGCATGTTTTGTGTACATAGGTGTTCTTTTCATTTTTGTACATTTTTGGCTTGGTGTGCTTTGTGAGCGTTTTCCTGCTTATTGGGTCATTTCATATTGTGCAGATGTTTATTACCCCTTATGTCGGTTTCGTGGATGGTGCTTCCCACAGTACCCGGAACTTTTCTTCGGAAACCTGGATGATTTATGATCCTGTTGGTGAGTTGATAGATCTACAAGGTATTTGTCTAGGATGAACTACAAACAATGTCGTTGAGTATAGTGCTATCATTGAGATATTAACTGAGGCAATTACCCTCGGCAATCGTGCATTGGTTGTAAATCTGGACTCACAACTTGTTGTTCTTCAACTTAATGGACATTACTCAGTTAGAAACCCTCAGATTTTAAGGATGTATTTACATTTTCTTGCTGGAAAGACATTTTGATTGCATCACATATCAACATATTGCTAGGCGAATGAATGCATTAACTGATATAGTAGCTAACAATGTATTAGATAGAAATTTGCATAATCTGTAAAATCATCATCACATGAAAAGATCCATATAGGAAAATAGATGTATATATATATCGAATGTTTGCATCAATGTGCATCATAAGTACACAATATGTGTGTTTCTATTACATCCTGAGACATCATGTCTCTAAAAAATATGCAGAAGTAAATCCTAGGTGTCTAATCGGTGTGATGATCATGATAGCATGTCATTTCCCGTACAAGCCGCCTCTGCAATCAGTGAACTCAATTTGACACCCCTAGAGTGTGTCTCTGATAAGCACGAGGAACATTGTCAAATCACGCATAGTTCAAGACTCCGTGAGAAATTACCGCTAGGTTGCACACGATTTCCTCCTCCTCGCCTCCCTCACCATGAGGGGAAATATCAAAGTCACGAGGGACTCATCTCGCTATTGGATACATGCCTGCAGGTCTTTCTGGTCCAACATCTTCATAACACATGAATTTAATGTTAGAGCATACATCACAAAAAAATCATAATACTCATGAAAATAAAAAGTGAGTCTTACTAATTGCTTCATCCCAATCCTCTCCTTCTGGGAGTGGGAGGTACAGATCACCAGTGAAATCTGTGTTGGAGTAGGTCCAGTCCTCCATGACAATCAGCTGTCAGCAAAGCCAATCAAAGAAATATGATCTCCAGGACATCTGTTGACCACCCCCTGACCTTGGCATCAGCACTGCCCAATGGGACATTCATGGCTCCTGTGCTGGTGGTGTTGGGACTATCACTTACTGTCACTAGAAAATTGGTATTCGTTCCAGGAAGAATGATACCAAGATGGATCCATATCCGAACTACTTTATTTTGGTCTTCTTTCATTTCGTTATTTGACTTTTCATATTGATCGTCACTGCCTCTACCCAGTTGTAGAGGGTTGGTGTTAGAAAATATATTGCAAGAAGGAGTTGTGTTTTTGTTTCTTCGTGCGGTGCTTGGGATCTCGTAGCTCACGTGATGGTGTGTAGCACTACCTTTAGTTCCAAGTCCGGGATAATCTGGATATCCACTTTCCCGCTTCTTGATCCTTTCCGTGCCCCTAGAAATACCCTATCAATCACCATGCTCATGTTCTCCATGGTGGGCCAGGTGCCGGTCAAGATTGGTTTTGTGCCCCTCCACGATAGTCCTGTCATGAGGTAAATGTCTGAAACATCAATTTCAAGTTCTTGATCACGAAGAATGAATTTTTCCCGTTCCTCATCCCAAATACTGATCAATTATTGCAACATATTTGGTTGAGCTTTGAGGCACGGTGTCACGAAGATTTTTTTTAGTCCACAGTCTCTGAGAGCTTCCATGCATCTCTCATTATCCATGGCAAGATCATCTTCTTCACTGTGTTTCCATTCTTTCCATTCAATAACCATTTTGCCGCTTTACACCTACAAACATGTTCATATGAACCTCATTAGCTAGATTGAAAGATTTTGATTTGTGGAAATTGGGCCTGCTTACTTACATTGTGATATTAAAAAGGTCTGTGCGGTTGGCACGACTGTTTGGGAAAATGGCCGCGCCAATGGGCGTGCCCCATTTCAGAAATGTGGGCAATTGGCGCGAGTCCGTGCCCGATACTCGCGCCAACCACCATGCCCTATTTTTTACAATTTCCCCCATAGGAATTCCAACTTGGGGTTGCAGGTAATAAAAGAGGAATAAAAATACATGGAAGGATGTTAGCTATTACCTGGAACTGATGGATTCGAGATTGATCGGTCGGATCGCCCGCTATTGTCGCTGAAAAATCAAAGTCTAAAATGGGTAACTATTGCTCCACAAGAGGTAAAAGTGAAAAGTAATTATTAGGTATTAAGACATGTTTTTCGATTATTACATTATGTTATTTCGAGAAATGGGTTTTACGTTTGTTTCTTGTGTATACAAGTCTTTAATGAGATAGCGATGAAGTAACGAGTTGTATTTTATACTTTTTTGGACTTGGTAAAAACACAAAAAATTCACTACTGGAGTCATCTTTCAGTTCTTTTCTGACTCTCTAAAACTAAAAAAGATTGTCAAGACTCTTGTCATTTTGAACTTGTTAAATGGCTGTGAAATGATATCTACCCAGTATACGTTTACCCCTTTTTCAGGCTGGGATAGATTATTTACGAAAAAGTAATACCTTACCCTATCGTGACTAAGAGGTTCTCTTGGATATTTTTTATTTTTTTCTACCTTTTCGGATCTGAGGGACTATTTACGAAAAGGGACATGCTGGAGTTTTATTTTCTGCTTCTTTTAAAACTCTCTAAACATGAAAAGATGTTGATTTCTTCCTTTTTCAGACTCTTTAAAACCCTGATGACATTGGACATCGTCACCATGACGTTCACCGAGTTCCTCCTTCCTAGGGCTCGTAAAATGTACTAGGATGGATTTTTCTGAAGGAAAAACTTACAGTACAAGCATATGCTATCACCTTCAAGATTTTTTTCCAAAAATAATTAGGGTACTCGCTAGAAATGGTGGGGGAAAATGGAACCAGTTTTTATTCGTGTCAGCAGTATGTTGCTCTTAAACATGACACTCATCTGCATTCGCGTCGGGTTGGGGACATCTCATTTCGTCATTTTTTCCTCCATGGGTTTTTGTAATCTATTTTGACCTCTCATTTTCTATTTTCCATGTCATCATGACCTCATATACCTTGATGTCAAATACTTCCAAATCCAGAGTCGTGTCGTTGATATGTTCAAGAGAAGTTTGCCTCTACATTTTTCAACCTCCCTCTGATCCTTTGTTGGTATTGACTCACTATCATCATGTTCCTCTGTCTCGTGTCGATGATGTGGGAAACTTTATGGCCCTCCTTTGACCAGGTTTCTTCCTTTCGACTTCAGCTCCTTATCCGAGAAGTTTACCTAAAGACTCCCTTCCGGTACCTTGGAGCTTGCATGCCTCAATGGCAATTTCTTCGCATTCGACGATAGGTCCACATCATTGGCCTTCGATCGAGTGATTCTACGGGTGTTCGACACCAGCTCATTGTTCACATTCTGTGGATTGTACTTGTCATACCTTGAGATCCATTGTCATTATTGGTGTTTTCTCTCGTGCCTGTTAATAGCTTTCATCATTGGCTAGTAATCAGGTGATTTTCTTTCATGTTCGACTTCATCTCACATATTCGCATGCTTGAATTTGTACTTGTTCGGGTCGAGATGGAGTGCAAGACCTTGGGTTTTGTATGATAAGATCCAGGCTACGGGATATTATGGTTTATCATGACTTTATGCATGACTCTTTTGTTTGGATGGCTGCGACCATACCTGAGTCTATTTTTGTTGATCCTTATTGCTGGATGGCTACGTCCATACCTCGAATCCCAGTTTATATATGTACTCTATTATGGATGGCTGCACCCATGCCACATGTTCATGTATTAGAGATATCAGTTGTATTTGTAATTTTAGGTATTTTGACAGTGGTGTTTGGTTCGAATGCGTTCTCGTAAAGCATTTCACCCCTTCCTCTCTCTTAGATCTCATGCTTTAGGGGGCATCTGTTACACAACATTTTGTCACTATCCCTGCAATCCCCATCCCGAACATTGGAGACTCATTTCTATGACCAAAAAAAAGTGTCATGCCTTGAAAAAATGATCATTGCATCCTTTTCCATGAGGACAACACTCCTTCTCTTGACAATTTCTTGAACAGACCATCAAAAACACATCTTTTTTCCTTGGTGCTAGTAGACCGTTATGCCCTCACGCCAACGAGGAGATTAAAATTGGGCCCCACGCCCATTGGCACTCTATCCCAGTGAGCTACCCATGCCAATCTGTTTATGGAATGTTTTTAAAAATATAGGTGAAGTTTCCATCATAACAACTTCGTGGGTGAGTCATCTAGAGTGGTTCGACTGAATAACCATGGCCTCCCTCCTTTGGCCTCTTGTTTCCACCTTTTTGGGAAACCTCCCAAGGGAAAAGGCCCCCCTTCCACTATTGTAGGGATACCAACCTCCTCCTCTCCCTCTATAAATATATCCTTCTTCCATTGATGAGATAGATGAACTGAACATATTATAGCTGAAATGCTGAAGATATTCCTGTACATTTTTATAGAAAATATAGAATGGAAGAGACCCTTATTGAGAGAGCTTAGGCTTGTGTCTTCATCCCGTCTGAATTCCTTGATTATTTATCGAGATGCACTTTGATCTAACCTCGTGAAGGAGGCTGCGACGTCAAGGCTCTGGTTGTAACTCTTTCTTCTATTAATACATATACATGACTATTTTCTGGTCCCCATCTTGCGTTAATGTGTTTTATTTGATGCAATATGCTTAGCCCTCCTTTATTGGTTAGTTAATTATGAATGAAATCATTGTTTTGTATGTTTCTCTTGTTTACAGATCTTCGTGCAGGTATCCGAGCATTGGTGTAGAAGGATTGTGACTTCAGGTAGGCTAATCTACTTTTCCCTTTTCATTCGTTAATTAAGGAACCTACACTTTAGCTTGTACCTTTGTTGCTAGACCCACTCTAGGGCTAGAGGGATCGTCTCTGTCCGTAGAGAGGATTTACCTTCCCAACGGATCCAATATTTGGATCTAGTAGCCTTTATTTCTCCAAAAATCACATCAACAAATGATAAAGCATCATATCCATATAGAGCCCGAAATGGAGACATACCGATCGACATATGAAATGTCGTATTGTAGCAATACTTCTCCGAAGTGGAGCCAGTGGGGCCATGCTCTTTACTGCCCTGAAACATAGTTTCGCAAGTAGCCTTCCAGCCACTTGTTCACTATCTTTGTTTTCTCATCTGTCTGGGGGTGATAACTGGTACTCGGTGTCAACTCGATACCCACCAAATGGAAAATTTCCTGCCAAAAGCGACCCATGAAGTGACTATCTCTATCACTGACTATGGTCTTAGGAAGAACATGAAGTCTGAAAACATCTCTAAAAGAAGAGCTCGGCCACTTGTGAAGCAGTGTACCATGAAGAAATGGCAAGGAAATGTGAATACTTTGTTAGTCGATCAACGACCACAAAGATACAATCCTTGCCTTGTACTGTTGGCAAACCGGTAATGAAATCCATAGAAATACTCCCCCATTTCCCTTCTGGAATAGGGAGTGGTTGTAAAAAATATGCAAGATGGTTGTTCTTTCCTTTATTCTGTTGGAAAACTATGCATTCCTTGATTTGTTGGAGCACATCCTCCTTGAGACCCTTCCATGAAAATCTCTCCCTAATGGCCCGATATGTCTTTGTGAATCCTTGGTGGTCTAAGAGTTGTGAACCATGTGCTTCATGAAAAATATTCTCCTTGAGATTGGAATCTCTAGTCAAGAGGATCCGGTCCCAGTAATAGATGATCTCATCCATCAAACTATACCTCTCATCGGTCACCTTCCCATCTATGATCTCACATGTGAAGCAGTCTTTGTAATACTCCACCAACAGCTGGGCCTTCCAATCTATATCCACACTCATCAACGACAACGTTGCTGGTCTTCGTGATAAGGCATCCGCTACCACATTACTCTTTCCTCTGACATATTCAATGTCAAAGTCATACGCCTGGATTTTTCTAACCCATTTTTGTTGCCTCTCTCGCAGCTGCTTTTTCTTGAGAAAATACCGAAGAATGTTGTGATCAGTCTTCACTTGAAATCTGTTTCCCACCAAATACTGCCAGAATTTGGCTAATGCATGCATAATATCAAACATTTCTTATCATATATAGGATAAAACCTCTCATGAGGTAGAAAATTACGACTCTCAAAAGCTATGGGGTGGCCCCCTGCATCAAGACTGCTCCAATTCCCTTCCCTGAAGCATCACATTCCAACACAAAGGGATGGGTAAAATCCAACAATACTAACACCACGCAACTTCTCATCACCTCCTTCAGCCTATCAAAAGTCCTCAACACAATATCTATCGAACCAAAGGCTCCCTTCTTGGTCATATTTGTGAGTGTTGCTACTAGTTGGGAGAACCCTTTGACAAAATTTTGGTAGTAGGTGAATATGCCTACAAACCTTTGAAGTTCTGTTAAATTCTTTGGCTCTGGCTAATCCTGAATAGCACGGATCTTCTCCTCATGGATCCTCACTCCATCCACTCCAATTATGTGGCCCAAATAAATCATCTCTGTGAGCCCAAACTCACATTTTGAGAGCTTAGCATAGAATTTTTTCTCCTCTAGAATGCGTAATACTATCTCATTATGTTGCAGATGCTCCTCCCATGTGCGGTTGTAGATAAAAATGTCATTAAAGAAAACCAAAAAAAATTTACTGAATTGACCACAGAAGATGTGGTTCATACAATACTAAAAACTATTTGGAGCATTGGTTAACCCAATGGGAATCACCAAGAACTCAAAGTGGCCATAATGACATCTAAATGCAGTCTTTTGGATGTCTTGATTCCTTACCTTGATCTAATGGTACTTCAACCTCAAATAAATCTTTGAAAAGATCTTTGATCCGCTTAGCTCATCCATCAGCTCATCAATCCTGGGAATCAGGTACCTATTCTTCATTGTCTTCTTATTCAAGGCCCTATAGTCAATGCACATCCTCAATGTACCATCCTTCTTCTTCCCCAAGACCACAGAAGAAGCAAAAGGACTGGTGTTAGGTCGAATATTTCTTAAAGCCAAGAGCTCTTGAATAGTTCTTTCAATCTAATCCCTATAGGCTTTTGGATGCCTATAGGGTGTGGTGATCACTGCTTGGATCCCCTGCTCCAACTCAATAGCATGCCCAGTCTGGTGGCCTTCCTGGTGGTATGTCCCCAAATACTGTAGAATAGCAATCTAGAATTAACTGCACATCTGGGTGGAATGGCGTACCCTTGCCTTCTGCCTTTTACATACGCAGCTCCAATGACCATTCTATGTCTCCTCTGTGCAAATCAACCTCCATCCTTTGTGCTGAGACTATCTGAGGTGGATAGGTGTGCATGCCCCTAATCATTTGGTGCTTACCACTCTTCTTATATTTCCATTACATATCCAAGGTCTCCCAATCCGTGGTGACCTTCCCTAGTGTGATAAACCATTGTACACCCAACATCACATCGGTATCTGGAATATCAACCACAAAGAAGTGGTATGTCAATGTGTAAGTCCCTAAAGTGATAGTTAATGCTGAAACATACTTTACAAACTACATGGTTCTAGCTCCGGGAACAAAAACTAAGAATCCCTCAAAATCATCTGTGGGAATGCCTCTCCTCTGCACTAATTGGGTATCAATAAAATTGTGGGTAGCCCCACTTTTTATCAACACTGACACCCGATGCCCCTGAACAATGCCTCAGACTCTCAATGTTAAATACACTGGAAACTCTCCGCAAAGATGCAAGGGCTCCTCCAGTTGGAGAAAATGCTCCATTTCCACATCATGGTGGTGGTGGAACTCCCCCTGAATCTACAACACTGGTATCTCTCTCTAAGTCTTCTTCTTACTTATCTTCACCATCGGAGAATGCCTCAATATAATGTGTCTTTTCGACAACACATTGATTCCCTCGTGCCCATGGTTCTTGGTAAGTGAAGAAAATATTTCTCCCCCTTAGATCTCTCCGGATATCATCACCAAGAGATCCTTTATCTTGGTTCTCCTTTGAGGGAGGAACCTTCATATCTTTCCCCTTTGACTGAAAGGAGAGATTTTTTTGGAATGGAGCAAGGTTCTGATAGCCCATCAATAAACATATATACTCTTCTAGTTGTAGACAGATCTGGCACCATGAATTAAAGTTTCACAAATTCAGAGATATAAGTCTCCAGATCGCCTGATTGCTTGAGCTTACCTAGCTCAATAAAGTGTGCTTCTGGTTCTCTTCGGTCAAATATTTCCACCAACCTTCGAGTGAATTTTGCATATGCAGTCACACCTGCATGCGCCAATGGAGATAGACCATGAAACCACCATTCATGTGCTTCACCATTAAGGTGCAGCACTGCTATCTTAATGGCTTAAATCTATGAAACTTTGTTCAGCTGGAAATAGATGTCTAATTTCTCTACCCAAGCCTTGATTGTGCATTTGGGTGACCCATCAAAAGCAGGCAGAAGGAATCTACCCATAGTACATTGCAGATCACTGTTCTACATGTACCCTCCACCTCTATTGTTATTACGGGGTATTCTATTATCCTTGATCTGACAGAACTCTTGGAAGTTCAGATGCTCTTTGAACCTTTGAGATTGAGATTCATATTCAAGGAAGTAATCACCAAGAGTATCCTCCTCTTGGGGTCCTCCAGCCTCATTTCCCATTGCTAGGAATGTAGGCATGGTGGAGCATCGTGAAAGTTGTTGTACTGCCCGTCGCTCACACCAATGATGTGAGGTGCCAAAACTTTATCCATGTTGAAACCCTCTAGGGGATTCCTTCTATCTTTCTACCCTCATCTCCTTGATCTCTTTGGAAATATCTTGCATAGTTTGGAGAATAATTTTTGGAAACTCCTTTTCATCCATTGCTCTGAATGTTATAAATGTAGTGCCCCACAGACTGAGCCAAGATTATGCTCTGATACCACTGTAATATTCCAAAATAGGAAAAACGAGAATATTGAACATAAAACTGGAAAATGAAGAAAACATGAAAACATGAGAATATCATTGATCCATTTTTTTATATATGATAGCAAAAAATTAAGTACAAGATCTTGAGGAAAAGACACTCAAGCTAGGCAAAACAAGCCTCAAATGACCCTATACATCAAGACATGAAAAAATACTACTACATAAACTGTTGGGAGGCCATGAATATGCAATATTGTTAGAAATAACTACTACTGGGAACTAGGAATGCGTAGATATGCTGATATAGTGCTTAGAAAATGTCGGGATCAGAGATCCGGGCTTTCTATCAAAATTCCAAGATAACCCAGAAAGGGTTTCTGGAAATACACAAGATGAAAAATGCAGCCCTAGGGCTAAATTATGCTCTGCAGCTTGGTAATTGCTGGGAGGTGGATGAACTGATGATAAAATAGCTAATACTCCTCCCTACTGACTCTCTGGATGAAGGGATGCTCCCCTCACTGGAAAATAAGCTCAAAATATTAGGTTATCAATCCTCCACTGGAACTACCCTCCTGGATTGAGCAACTCCTGAAGGAGACTGTGCTGCTGAAGGTGGCTGAAGATTTCCCTGATGTCGGATGATGGAATGAAGCTTAAAGGAACCTCTCCCGAGTGGGCACTCAAAGTCCCCCGAGGATGAGGGTGGGATTTTTTCTAGGAAACACCCTTGTGCTAAAAAACACAACAAACTCTCCTAAACAACTTAAGCGTGCAGAAATTCATAAAATACCATACATAAAAAATATTCATAATACTTTCCATGGCTGCCATCCCCTTCCTTGTATGCTTTGTGAGCCTCCTCCCCCTTGGCCCCACTCAATAAAGATGATACTCTCATGCAGACTTCCTCCCATTATGACTGCACTATCCTCCACTACCTCCATGATTGCGTTGTTGATTTGGTCAACCTTGACCCCATTCACATGCATTGACCCCCATTCACACCAAGGAGTGATTTATTCAACTAGATGCACTGATCCACATTCACATTAGAAGTGGTTTTATTCCTACTAAAGATATTTATGGGTACCTCTACCCTCTTATTCATCTATCTTATTGACAAAAACAAAATTTAATATTCTAACTAGCTGGAAGCTAATTAGGAATATTATACTCTCCCCTTTCAAATAATAGTGTTAAGGAAGAACCCCTCATTGAATATTCTTTATCTCTTTCGGAACCCCCTCAGGATCATGATCAATCTATAATCTCCCCTTTCTAGTGTGATCGTCATGGGCATCATACTTGTGTTTCTCCATCTCATCAATCTCCCTTTCCTACTAATAATAACCTTGTAGAGGCCATAAAATATGACATAAATGATAAGGACCATCATGGAAATAATATGCCCGAGATTACCATACATCAAAATTTTATGATCCTAATCATTAACATCTCTATATTTTGGTTATAAGAGAGGATCACATGGACTAGATTACATCATTTTCTTACCTCTTCTCACATAATCATCCATGTGTGGGAATTCTATTTTTATACCTCCCACCGGCCTTATCATCCATGTGATTTTGTCCACATTCGCTTTGGAATTTGCTACATGAGTAATCATATAGGCCAGAACATTTATATTTATTTGATGATATGTTGGTTGCACTATATTTATGATTACACGTAGTATTATTTTTGTACCATATGCATGTTAGGGTAGGATGTGTTGCATGTTGATTTCTGCGTTAGAGCTAATGTCATATGATATTTCTTATGGTGAATTAGCTGCATTTATATTAAAATGTGCACATTTTATTATTTGTTGATTTTAAAGATTAAAAGTAAGCATGGGTGATCATGAGACACCATACAAGCATGTTCTCCCATGCTTTTAGTCTTTGATATGTGAAGGTAACAAGTCTACGGTAACCAAGAGATTGTTGGATTTCTCTTGACCTCCCGTTCGAGTAGCTTCGCCCACATTTTGAGATATCATGTCCCAATTGGAGCTATATGTTACCCACAATTTTGTGGGTGATATCCCTAGGAGAAAAATATTTCCAAGATTGTCCTCAGCTGGTAGACAACAGCCCCTTACAGCCACCAACTAGCTTGCCATGCCATTTCTCCACCACCTAAGCCCACAATGGAAGGAATGCCATTATTAAGTTTCCACCTTTTTTCCATGGTTTGTAATATCTTTAACTCTATTTCCTTAAATTAATTGTACTGGAAGGCAAGGGGACACATTGGATCTTACGTAGGATTGAAGATGGTCTCAATTTTCGGTTTAATCTCCCTATATGGGGTCTTAACCCTCCAGAGGGATACATTGGAACATGTAGGGTGTGTGTAGAGAGCCATGGACCACCAAAACAGTAGACAACATTCCATGGATCCCCATATACTTTTAGATATTTCTCGAGATTCACCTATTGGATGAGGAATATGCAGTTGGTTCACCATTCCCATTCGTCCCCACAGTTGTACCATGCACTTGGAAGATGATCCAGGACTTGTATTTTGATGTGGCATCACTTACACCATCATCTGAGCCCTTATATGTGATCTAAAAGAATCTTCAATCTACTTGGATACCCATGAGGTTACATGTGTGACCCCACATCCATTAGGAGCACCACATGTTTAGTTTTTGGAGAACAAGGGGCCAACCCCTTGTCCACTACTTTTGGGAGTCATATTCATCATCAGAACTTATGGAGTTCATCATGCTTCTTAGAAGGCCCAAGGACATTTATTATTTATCATTCGACCTCTCGAGAGGCTTATTATTTTGTTTATGATCTAGTTTGGTGGGCTTTTCACCAAAAGTTAGTTATTTTGCACATTATTTTATTGTAGGGGCTAATGTAGGCCTAATTAGCTAAATCAAACTCATTAGAAGTTTATAAATACAAGTCACGTGAATTCATTTTAGCATCATCACTTGGATTGCACTTGTATCTCTTTAGAGAACTTCACTATCCTTCTTGGAGGATGAATTTTTGGAGCATGGAATGAATTTTGATGTTTGGATCATTTTCTCTTCTCTTGGAGCTTCTTGATTGGAAAATTTTTGATGGTTGGATATACTCTTAATACATTTAAGTTCAATTTAATGCTATTATTTCTTTCTATATTGTCACATACATTGTTTCTTGGTTTTATCTATACTAGGGCTAATTTACTGGATCCATTTATGCGATGTTGGGGAAATTTGGTTTCTAGATAGTGATGCTTTGTGTATGGGATATGTATTATGATTGAATTTTCCTAGAGATGATTCATCATTGGAATTCATCTTTGTAATCCATTTATTTTTCAAAACAAAGTATAAATCTCTTGAAGCAACTTTTGTTGCTTCCTTAATGTTAAGCGAAGTTGCCTTTGACGCCTCCTTGACATAAAAAATCCAAAGTCCATAGTAATAATTCTACTTGAATCTAATCTCCCCAAAATTATTAGTCACTGGTCCTCCATAGGTGATCACCTCAAAGATTATTTCTTTAACCTTCCCATATTTTCTAGGCCTAGCCTACACAGATCACCTATGGCATCAATTATCTCCCATTCTAGCCATACAAAAACTTCGATTGTTGGTCCAAAAATGCGTTGGTGTGTTCGCAAGAAGACCTCTAAATTTCATTAGGTTATGACAATGGGATCTTGAGATATCATGGGTCATAGTTTGAAGATTGATTCTTTCCCCTAGTTTCCTTAAGCTAGAAACCTCACTGGGACCATTACATTATCTTTCATTGAAGTTTTTTTCCTTGATCCCCTTCTCCTCCCTGATTAGGTCAAGTATATCATTGGTTTCTAAACCTTACCCCCTTGACCTAACACTAGTCCACTTGGTCCTGTGTGGTCCCACATACTATTAAGGATAATTATTCAAATATCACCTAGAACCTGAGCCTTCACAAGAATTTTAGGGTTTAGAGACCTCCATTATAAGATAAATACCTTAAACATAAACCTTGAAATTCTCCTTGATCCCTTCCTTGAGAGTCTTCAACCATGCCTTCCAAATAAAGAAAGCTATGCATTTGAGCCTCTCTTGTGAATAGGCCCCCAAGATTGCCCCTCCACCCTATCATTGATCCATTCATTTCATGTTCTTTATTATAGCAAGTCTCCTCCCATAGATTAAAGTTCGTAAAGAGTAGTGAGCCATAACTGATGTGATAGTGGGATATTTCTCCATTGTTTCCCTTGACCTGGTAGAAGCCTTCCAAGGATCCCCTTTTAGGACCCCTGCTATTTTGAGCAGTAACACTTCCAATGTGACCTTTTGACTTCCATAAGACTTTTGGACTTTTCCTAATGACTCTTTTATCCCTACATGACTCTTTGGCTCACATTTGACTTTTCATATTCCACATGTGACTCTTGGACTTCCACACATTTACATTTTGTCATTTTCCTTTTGATAATTACATAATTACATTCCATATCATATGGAAAGACACATTGACACATATGACATTTTGATGACACTTGTACAAGTAATGACTTGGAATTGATATTATGGATCTTCATGATTATGTGGAAATGCCAATTTTTTCTCCTTGTTGCTATGTCTTCTTGATGATGGATTTTCCCTGTACTCAATCTTCACCCTCCAAAGGGTTATGGATCAGCATTGAGACCTTTTGAGTTATCATGCAATGTCTTCATTCTGTCATGGTCCAAGATCATATTCATGTCTTCATGGTGGTTCTTCTTTGGGCTTCTTCTTTGCAAGTGTTCTTTTTTCTTTCTCCTTGACATCTTCCTTGAGCATCACCTTGTCATGATGATATGATACACCTTCTAATGAAGGCCAGTCATAACAAGGAAAGATAAGTCTTGAAATCATCTATTCTATCTCTACCTTGCTCATGGAGGAAGTTTCTTGTGATAGTTATGTGTAAGGACTAAGGAGGAAAGGCTTGATGAGGATGGCATAGTTTAGAGCAACAATAGCTGAGGAATGCACCATTATTCACTACAAATGTGGCATGTGCTATGAGGAGGGGCTCTTCATGGTCCAGCGCAAGAGGTCGTGTGATGATCTTGCTAACTGATACTGCACCATGTGCTAGGATTAATGGAGTAGGAGATAATGATAGCACAACTAAGCTTGAAATTTACCAAGGGATGACCTCACTTCTCAATAAAACTACTCCATGCACTGAGAAAGCAAGGCAATGTAATTCTTAGCATAATGATGAAGTTTAGTGGATAAGGATTGAGGGCTTTCTAACTAAAACTACACTGTGTGCTATAACTGAGAGGCATGTTCAAGGGAGGACATATTTTTCTTCAAAAATGATATAAAGAGGGCCACACTGTCCAATAAAACTATTCCATGCACTAGGAAAACAGGAAGGCTCAAGGGAAGCATAGTTTTCTTCAACAATAGTT
Source organism: Pinus albicaulis (assembly GCA_034641835.2). Lineage (NCBI taxonomy): Eukaryota > Viridiplantae > Streptophyta > Pinopsida > Pinales > Pinaceae > Pinus > Pinus albicaulis. The sequence goes on along the minus strand of CM076580.1, from coordinate 681,708,832 downwards.
GACTCTTCACTAAAAGTGTGTCATGCACCCTATTCTAGTGAAATTTTCTTCAAAAATGATTGGTTGTGCACTAAAAGTGTTCCATGTTCCCTAAGCTAGTGTAATTTTCTTCAAAAATTATTGATATTCATTGGAAGTGTTCCCTGCAATTAGGAAATCTTACTGGAAGAGAAAATTTTGCATTTAACTAATGCAAGCAGGAGAAGGCTAGGGCACTTTGACTTGAAGGTGTTGAATGTGTAACAATAGGAGATGAATTTAAGAAATACTCAATGCAAAAGTCTAGGAGGGAGATATCTCATCAGTAAGGCTCATGAATAGGAAGTGTTCATGCCCTAGTGAATGATTGAAGCTTTCATAACTTGTACTAGGCATGAGGACCAAGAAGAGCTCCAAAATGGCTAAGTGTGGAACTAGTAGAGTGAGAGAGGGAAATGCATCCGAATGAGACTCAAAAATGCATCACACACATGAATTCCATTGATAAAAGGTAGGAAAATGCACAAGACTCATGAACAATGATCACACTTTCAAACAACAACAAAGCGACACTTATTTCTAAGTGCAACAATTGAGACGACACTTAGAATAAAAGTTGCGACATAAGAGTCGAATGTGACCAGAAAATGCACTAATTTGTAGGAATGTGTTTGGCACATATTCATATGCTATGTAGGACCACATAATGTAGAAGAGTGAGCTAGGGATAAATATAATGATGTGAAAAGGTGCAACACATACATGAGTGAAAATAATTAAAAGCGATACCTATGACAGTAAGAAAAATTGAAAACGACACTTGAAAAGGATAACAAAATTGAAGGTGACCCATGCCAGAGTGAAGCTAACCTAAAAATACCACTTTTTAAAGTGAAAAAAATGAAAAATGATAGCCACAAGCATAAAAGAAACACTTGTGAAAGAAAAGGTGTGAAAAATATATAATAAATAAAACTCACTATAAATATAACACAATTGCAACTAGAGTGAGGGAGACTGTCAATGAAAGTGTAGAGTGATTGTCTTCATAGGATGAACATTGCACAAACATTGTCTTAATGTACTACGCTATGTATTTTAATTCCTGCATAAAGGAAGTGCGCTTATGAATTCATTAAGGACTAAACATGTGTGAGAAAGTGACTTTGACAGTAATAATATGAGAAGAAGACTTAAATACTTAGCAAAAAATTAAATGACCATGAAGTGACCAAAGAGTGACAAATCATAAGATCCTTAGTAGGCTCCAAAATTCAAGTGTAGGAAAATTTTTGGAGGGTTTTGATCATAGTGTCAATACTTGGTGACACACTGGTAGAACTCCAGCTTCTCTATCTAGGTTTTATCCTTAAGTGCAAGCTCTCAACCTTTCAAGAAGTATTTATTCTCCATATAGATTTCCCCAACCTTGCCACTTATCCTGGTTAAAGATATAGTCTCTTCTCTTCCTTTCTTAGCTGAAAACGAATTAACATAAGAATAGTCATACCCCAACTATTTCGATAGGGGAGAAGGATAAAAAGTGTATCGAGGTTTTGATAATCAGAGTTAAACACATTCCCTGGTGTTGCTTCACTAACAACGAGCCTGTTCAGTACCTCGACAGAGTCACCTCAAGGAATCACACATTAGAGAACTTTTGAGTTCTAAAATGGGTCTCCTAAGAAAAATGTACAACCAAAATAAAATTTATAATAACCAATAGGATTCAAGATAATGATGTCAACCATGGGGGATGATTCCCATTTTTGGGGTAAAAAAGTAAAAAGATTAAAAACTAATAAAATAATAAAACTACATTTTCAACTTGTATTTTAAACTTGTATTCCTAAGGTTTGGATCAAATTTCGAGCGGGCGTACTAATTGGATGAAAAATTTAATTCCTCATCCAAGGAGTACCCATATTGCATACTTTCGATGGACTCCACTACACGAAAAAAAATAAACACATGAAAAATCATGATTGAAATCACGTTTTCCATGTATTTCTCATTTTTCGTATAGTAGGGTCCATCGAAAGTATGAAATATGGGTACTCCTTCGATGAAGAATCAAATTTTGTATCCAAACGAGTGTTCCCACTCGAAATTTGAGTAAACCCAGAGGGAGGTAAGTTGAAAATACGAGTTGAAAAAATAGTTTTTTCTTTTTTCCCTCTAAAATTTCATGATGTAATCTAATATTATTTTATTATTTCCACTATTATGTTATAATTTCCTTAGGGGGCCCATTTTAGAACTCTAAATTTCCCTAATGAAGCATCACTTCACTTCCAACAGGCCTATTTAGTACACCAACGAAGTTTCTCACTTCATCTCTCTGTGCAAGAATCATTTCTCTTCTTCACCTCTTTATTTAGTTAGTAATAGAATGTGAAATGACACTCATTTATTTCGACGGTGGAAGAGGGATCTTGACTTATTGAAATGGAAGAGAGGTTGGTACCTTGTTTAATGGATTTGAAAGATAACTAAAGTTAATATTCTCTTTTAAAAAATTTCTCCTTTCCCCTCTCTACTTGGTTAAGTCGATAGGTCAAAACACCATTCAATATAAGGATGATTTAGGAGTGAAGATCCTAATAAAGATAAGGGCTTCGTAGTTCTACGTAAATATTTCCGTCTAGAAAAAATCATATTTTCCATTTAGACATTATTGAATTTAAATATATATAAACCAAGACAAAGAAGAGGATGACAGATTAACCAAACGTTGTTTATCATCACAATATCCCTTTTCAATATTTTCCACATCGTCTTTTGAGAGAAAAGGAGTATCTTTCATTCAAAGTCTTATTAAAAAAAAGCATAAAATAAAATACCAGTCAAAACAAGGAAACAAGAATAAAAGGAAAAAGCAAATGGAAGACTGAACTTAAAAGAAATCATGTGAGACAAAAATAAGAAAATAGAGGAAAGACTGAAGGAAAGCAAGTGTCGGATGAGTTGTTGTTACACATTATTTTTTCACCATGACATTTTACTATCTATATGGGTTCATCAATACCTATATAATGCTCCCTTAGAATTCTACAACCCTAAAGTTCCTAAACCAAGTCCTGAATTTGGAGAAAAGCTTGTAAAAATCATAAAAACACTTGTACTACACTTTTCCTTAGCCTTACCTGTGGCACCGCACCCTTTTTCTCTAAAAAATGCGGAGCCAACCGCACGTTTTCTTAATTAAAAGTGTGGACCCCTGTAAAAGGTAAATTGAAGGTGAAAGTAAATTCTAGAAGCCCAGCTGGTTGAATATTCTCCCAGCTAGAAGCTTCTAGAAGGCTCTATCCAGTTGAAGCCTTACTCTCTCCATTATCATGAACATTCATTCCTTCATAAAAAGAGCCTATTCCTTGGTCTTTGGAACTTAATCCCTTGATAAGAGGACTCTATCCCTTCCATTTTGGAGTTGTAACCACTTTCCTTCTCCTATAAATTGAAGCTTTGGTTCAGTCTCAAGGGTACATGCTCACATATGTAAAACTTCTCTATTCATTTTGTATACACTTAGTACTTGCTTTTTACTTGGTAGCTACGATAGAGAAGGGAATTGTTGAAGAAACATACTCTTTTTGCTAGCTGCGAGAACGATTACATACTCGTAGTTAGGCTGGTTCAAAGAGTGGAAGGGCTTGTCAAACAAAAGGAAAATGCTTGTTCCGGACCCCGGAAGGATATGTACGACATCAAGGCGAACACAATTGTAAGATTCCTTCTTTTATTTAAATATAATACAATTGGATCCTGTTTTCTCAATAAGTTGTTTATGTATTTACTTGAATGACTTATTTATTAATTTCCTTGATCATTAAGATAGATTTGTGATTTTTGAATTAGTATATGTTGCAGGTGCTTTTGATTCTCTTCCATGTCTTTGTTTGCAGGTCTTATGAGGTGACTTCTTGGAGTGACGGGAAAGAAGAATTCAACTAGCATTGGATCACAGGTAGGTCCTTTCTTCATCATAGAAAATTCTAAATTACATATAATCTAGAGAAATTAGTTTACATTTGTCCTGTTTGTTTCTAGCTATCCTTGTGATACTAGGGAGATCTTTCTTGTTCGCAAGAATGATTTATCTGCCTAAAAAAATGGCGACTCCGCTGGGGATATTTGTATTGAACTTAGTTTTCTTTTAGTTTGAATTTTGAAAGAATTTTTCTGATTTTGATTAGTTTGCACCGGTTTGGGTAAATTAGCCTTAGAATCCCTGAAAAGCAGATTTAGAATTTTTTATTTTTCTTTATGTTTTCTGGTCTCTACACTTTTTCTTCCAAAACAGTGCAGTAACCTCCGCATTTTCTCTGTGTAAACAGTGCGGTACCGCACCTTTCTACACTGAAACCTACGGACCTTGAGAAATTTTTTGAAAAACTCAAAATTTTCTTTTCTGGTACCATCTTACAAGATTCTCTGTGATTACCCAGACTTGTATTCACTGTCAAAATCATCCTGTGAAAGTTTCTTCTAGCATTCCTAAGTTTTGAGTGATTTTCTAAAGATTTGCATTTTATAAGTGATTTTTTGCTTTGTCTTTGTGTTGCTCAAAGATAAGAACCTTTATATACCTTAGATCACTGGTATTTCATTGTTTTCTTGCTGAGCCTTTGACTTTATAACAGAACTTGCTTCTATGAGAATTAGATTTAATTTTTATTTGCAAATCTTAAGAGACTTTTAATTCAAGAATTTTTGAATTTCACTTTAAAACCACCATACGATGATTTTGATTTCTTGCTGGGATAAGAAAAGGATTTCTTGTTTAGATTACAAACTAAGCAAAAAATCCTCAAAATTTTTAGAGTTTTTAGTCTTAAAATTTAAATCTTTAGAAATTTTTAGAGTTCAAAATTAGTGTTTTTAGTTTTGAATTTTGTTTTCCATGTAATCATACTTTTCTTTTGGAAAATGTTTTATTTGTAGTTTAAGACTTGAATGATAAAAAGGGATTTATTTTTGAGAAATTAATCATTAAGTTCTCATGAAAAATATTTCTTTTCATATATTCTTGTTTTAAAAGGAAGGATTGATATTTTAAAAGCAATTGCATCCCTCAACTCTTTCTTTTAGATAGGTTTCATTGAAAAGGAATGAATTGTTTCTCATATAGATGCATTTTAGTGTTTTTTGGAGTCGGGTCATTATACATCATTGAATTTTCACTTTCATGCCCATTGTCCTAAGAAACAACCAATTAAAAGTAACACTTAATTAAAATCGATCTAGCAAATTTTTATTTTTCTAGGGCTCTTTCCACCAACATAGCTTAGGCTAGTGTCTTGGAATAGGTTTTAGTTAACTCTCCAAGGCAGTAAAACAAACAAGTAGTCGATCTTGCGGTAGGAAAATTCCAATAGTAGCATGTATGCTCTGGGAAGCTCCTCCTAAAGGAGTCAAGCATGAGATCATATCCGAACTAGTGAGGTAATCAATCCTTCCTCATTGGGAACGATAGAAGATATACACGTATTAACAATAGTAAACCTCGGATTGACCATTGTCGAGGAGCCTGGGGTCACTTGTCTTTAAACCTTGGATTATGTCGAGGAGCCTTCAAGGGGATTGAGCTTTGTTACTCTGCCCTTGCGTGTGTATCGGATCATAGACTGTTCCCCTAGGTATATTTGTTCCTGTTGGTGACCTTAGTGGCCATAAAATTTAGCATTCTTTCCCAAGGTGACGATGGAGGGAAGATCCCACTGTACCTAGAGCAGACGTCGACTAGACTCACTTGGACTCTTCGGAGGGTTATCTTCACTCGAGATGGGTTAAGTGGATAAAATTGCACCGGTCTGTTTCATTAAGCAGGTTCTCGGGGTAACTGTTCCAATCGCCATTTCTGCATTAAAATACTACGATGTTGGATTTCATCACCAACTAGTGTTTTTAGTGTGAGAATCTACCGTTTGTGTGTGGTTTGATCTCTTAGATTTTATAGGCATGTGATCATTTTTTTGTTTCTTAGCAACTTTAGGAATTTTTGATTGAAATTTTCTTTGATTGCGTGTGTTAAAAGTTTTAATTGTGGCTAAATTATCGAGACGATCACGCAGAACTCAAGGGAAACCCCCTGAGTACACACCAAGCCAATAAGAAGGACTTAAATCTTTGATACCAAATGTTATTAGTAGAACTAGATTAACAGAACAAGGAGAATCATCTATAATCCTTCATCCTGATTTCGAATTAGATCTATCACAAGTAGCAGAACATACTCCACAGATGGTTTCGATTTCCGAATTAAACAAAATTTCTTCTGCAAAAAGTGATTTATCAACTGAAGAACCTAAAATTTATGAACCGGAAACTGAACTTGCTACTTCAGAACCTACTTTAGAATTCACTACTCCAATTCCTGATTATCTTGATTCACCCAGAGTGAAGAGTAAGATCACGGAAGGTCTTCCTCCTGGTATTATTAGTATTGAAGAAATCAATGATACAAAAGAAGAAGTCATTCTCCCTTCAACTCAGGAAAATTTAGAACTTAGACAACATGAATCAATTTTTTACAGTCCTTTTAGACAAGACGCTTGGTATTCTTCATTGACAGATTTTCTGCAAAACATAGGTCTTCAGTATTCACCACCCCGAATACCTCTTTACTCTACACCAATAGGTTATAGACCTTAGATAAGCATGTAAAGTGAGTCATCTATGTTTTCTTAATCGCCAGAAACATTCCTCTATGGTGGTCCGTATGTTCCTACAGGCTATCAGTCGCTCACTGGTACGTTCTCAGGAGCATCTCCTTTTCCAAGCAAACCAATGTCATCATCTGGCTTGAATGAATCAAATACTGGAACTTTGAACAATGAGCAATTTTATATGATTTATGGAAATATTTCGAACCCCACATCTCAAGGTAGTAGTATACATCCTAGGGGGAAACCTCAAAATAGCCAAATACAGTCTGGGGGGCAACCCCAAGGACAGTACATACCTCAGGGTCAATATCAACCCTAGGGATAGTACATACCTCAAGGTCAATCTCAACCTCAGGGACAGTATATACCTCAAGGTCAATATCAACCCCAGGGACAGTAATACCTCAAGGTCAATCTCAACCTCAGGGACAGTACATACCTCAAGGTCAATATCAACCCCAGGGACAATACATACCTCAAGGTCAATATCAACCCCAGAGTTAGTACATGCCTCAAGGTCAATATCAACCCTAAAGTCAATACATGCCTCAAGGTCAATATCAACCTCAAGGGAAATATCCTGCTCAAGGATTGCAACCTCCTTTAGCGCAACAGTTCTATCCAAAACAACAAATGTTACAAGGAGGTGGAAATTATCCAGTTGATTATCAACCATCTGTTCAACCCAGTTATGGGCCGTCTTAAGTACAACCTTCAATGGGACCCTCATATCCCAGAATGGTGTGGGACCCATCCCAAGTTCAACAGAATTTACAACCAAATATGCAAGTACCTTATTATCAAGCATGACAACCTGTTGGTTATAATCAACCCCAACAACCATTCTAGTTGTCAATTCCAACACCTGCATCTAGTCCTATTCAGCAACCTGGTCCGAGTTCACCTAGTACTCCACCACAAACATTTGTTCAAACTTATGTTCAACCTATCACACCTAATCCTATAGTGTCTACAGTTCCTGTTACATCTACCCCTCAAACATCGATACAGATTCCTCAGGTTTCTATTCCACAGTTTGGACCGAAAATTTAGACTACTGTTCAGATACTTGCAGGAAAAAATGGTACAAGTATAGTAATAACGAGTCAACCTCAATTTACTTATCAACCATATCAGGGGTCGTACCAATATGGACCTATTCCACAAACTCCAGTCTACCCACAACAACCGTACCTTGGATATACATATCAAACACTTGTTCAACCTCAGTATGGTCCGATTATTCCTAGTTATCCAGGGGCTAATATGACTGGTTTATTTTCACAAGGTTATCCACAACATTAATATGATTCCTAGGACTGGTTTATTTTCACAAGGTTATCCACAAGACCCTACCCGTCGATTGTCGTTCATAGAAACTTTGGATTTACCGGATTTATATTGCCTTATGAATGATCCCATCTACTATCATCTGTATTGGCCACATGCCTCATAAGTTGCCCAATGATATCCCAAAATTTGAAGGAAAAACAGGAGAAGATCCTTCCAACCATGTTATGACTTACCACCTTTGGTGTGCATCTAACTCATTAATCGGCGATTATGTTTGACTTAGACTTTTTCAGAGAACGTTAATAGGATTAGCTACTAAGTGGTACATTGAACTGCCACGAGGCTCGTTTAACAATTTCAACGCCCTAGAAATGCCTTCTTAGCTCATTTTCAGTTGCCAGTCAGATACGAAAATGACACGAAATTATTAAATTCACTAAAATAATCTATGTCTAGATATATATCAGATCATATTCATGAATGGAGACATAGAAGACATTTGGTAAAAGTTTTTATCCCGGATCAAATATTTGCAGAATGGTTTGTTAAATCATTGCTACCAAAAATCACTGAAGATGTAGCCAAAGTAGGAGTTGTCACGGAAGAACAAGTTATTTCTCAAGCTCAATATCTAGACTTGGTATATACCCAATTCAGAACTTTGTACGAGAAAATCCCCGATTTACCATGACCTGGTCAGTTAACTACAGCTCCTTCAGGGTCTCATGCCACTGATGGTGTAATCGGTTCGGTTAATACAACTAATAATAAGAAGAAATCTTCAAAGATTACTTCTCCTATAATAACTTTACCTGATTCACCAAAAGGAGAATCTTCCTTGGAAACTACTACCGATATTCACATTATAGATTCATCTACTAAGTCGAAATCTGGCAAAAAGAAAAAGGGAAAGAAAAAGAATAAACGTACCTCACCTTTTAAAGAAAAAAATGATAAAATTGAATCAACTGATGACAAACGGAAACCTCGTTATCCTTGTCTTATCTGTGACGAGGATCATTTCACCAAGGAATGTCCACATAGGGAAGAAGTCTCTAAGTTCGTCAAAGGTTCACCCACTCCCGCTGTCTTGAAGGATCCCTTTCCAATTCAAGATAGTAAAATGATTGGATCTTCTTCTAATACATTAGCATATATTTTGATGGTTGCGACTCGATCGCAAGACTATGGTAGTAAAAATCCTATTACTGGTAAAGAAGTAGAAAATTCTAATTCTACACCAACTGCATCTACTTCGGTTTCCGATCCACTTCACATCGAGAAACCAAATCCTAATTTAGTAATCAAACCGCCTCCTAAAGGTGAACTTCGTAAATCATATTTCAATCCACATGCGAGAGCTGCTCAGAATTACAGCATTGTTGAAGATTTGGAAATTTCCCCTTCGGCAATGTCAGCTTTGGAAGTGCTGCAATCATGTCCAACACAAAGGAAATTACTATTGTCAATTTTACGAGCCGTAGATCTGTAGGATTCAAACCTTATGATATTCGATCTAGAAAATTTTACACCTCGCCTACCCCATCAAATGGCTTTCTAGATTCCAGTGTTAGTAAAAAACACACGATGCTTTCGTACTGTGATTGATGAAGGGGCATCTACGTGTATCATGTTGTTGAGTTGTTGGAAATCGCTTGGTTCTCCGAAGCTTAACCGATCTTCGACCATCCTCAAAGCTTTTGACGGAAGAGGATTCCATCTGTATGGTATTTTACAGGATCTACCTATAGAGGTCGAAGGAAAAATTGTTAATCTAGTTGTGGAAGTAGTTGATGCCCCTCTAGATTACAACCTTCTCCTGGGTCGAAATTGGTCTTACGCTATGACTGTTGTCATGTCTTCCGTCTTTCGATTAATCATGTTTCCTCTGCAAGGAAATCTTGTGAAAGTCGATAAGTTCTCATATTATTCGTTCGATCCAGCTTCTACGGATAGTATTCAGCATGTTAGAAAAACAACTATCCCTTATAAGGATGTAGGAGTAGGCTTAATTAAAGATTCTTCTTTGTTGAGAAATTTTTCTTTGCCTCCACCTAACGTACCGCATACTATAGCTAATATCAATATGATTACATCAAGAACTATTCCATCTGATGACACTTGGATAGTGCCTTTAGAGTTGGAACTGGATTCGTTTGAAGGCACGATGCCTTTGAGTCCGTTTGAATTAGCATATCAAGCAGTACAATCATTTTCCAATTAACCATCAACTGATTCCGACCCTATGAACGCGGTCAATGAAAAATCATTTTCACCTTCAAGCTTCGCTATAACATCAATTCCGGATCCTTTTAAAGAAGTGTTTTATACTGACGAAAACATTCGTGAATTTTTGTCCATAGATGATTTACCATGGGATGATTTCCATCATAGGTCATCATTTTTACCCAAGCTTGATAGATTCAAAGATAATTTTTCATCTATTTTTACAATTGACTATGTAAAGGAACCCCAGAATCCGATTTCAATCACAAATTCATATTCTGAAGTGAATTTGGGGAATATTTCTTCCACGATTCCTATTGACATATCGGTAAAACCAGGAATTGCTAAAAACGTTCATATAGGTGCTTCTTGTACCAAAGATGAAATTGATATATACAAAACCCTATTTCAAGAATTCCGCGAGATTTTTTCCTTGTCTTATGAAGAAATGCTAGGAATCGAACCCAAAATTGTTGTTCATGAAATCAAAACATACCCGGATGCTAAACCTATCAGACAAAAATTGCGTCAAATACATCCATGAAAAGTTGCTGCAATCAAAGCTGAAGTTGAAATATTACTTCGAGCAGGATTTATTTATCCAATCCCTCTCATGGATTGGGTATTTAATATTGTTCCTGTTAATAAAAAACAAGGAACAATCAGAGTATGTATCGATTATAGGGATATAAACAGAGCTTGTCCAAAAGACAATTATCCAACCCCTTATATCGATCAAATCATTAACGATTGTGTCGGAAGCGAAATGTTTTCTTTTATGGATGGATTTTCTAGTTATAATCAAATAAAAATACTCCCCGCTGATCAACCAAAGACATCATTCATTTGTCCATGGGGAACTTTCGCTTACTGTAAATTACAATTTGGACTTAAGAATGCTGGGGAAAATTTTCAAAGGGCTATGTCCTATGCTTTTCATGACATTAAACACATTGTGCAACCTTATCTCGATTATCTACCTGCTCATTCCTTACACAAAGAAGATCATCCAACTCACTTACGAGCAATTTTTATGAGAGGTAGGTATTATAAGATTCGCCTAAATCCGCACAAATGTGTTTTTTGTGTACAATCTGGTCGATTACTAGGATTTATCGTTTCGAAACAAGGCATTCGTGTCGATCCTTCGAAGGTTGAGGCTATTATCAATTTACCTCCTCCTTCCACACTTCGCCAACTCCAAATTTTGTAGGGGAAAGAAAATTTTATGCGTAGATTTATTCCTAACTATGTTGACTTAACCAAATGTTTTACCATGTTATTTAAATAGAATATTCTTTTTATTTGGGACGAGATCGCTGATAGATCTTTTGATGCTCTAAAACACGCGTTGACCCATGCACCGTTATTTCATCCACCCAATTACAACCTAGATTACTTTTTATACTTAGCAGCCTCTAATTCCACGATTGGAATGGTATTAGTTCAGGATGATGAAATTCACAACGAACATGTGATTTACTATCTCAGTCGCAATTTGAATCTGACTAAAATAAAATACTCACATGTGGAGAAATTGGCCTTGGCAGCAGTTCAAGTTGTCCAAAGATTTCGTCATTATATACTGTTACGAAAAACAATAGTGATCTCTGATTGTAACCCTATGATGTATATTTTGACCAAAAAATTACTAGGGGGAAAATACTCTAAATGGATAGTAATCCTTCAAGAGTTTGATTTAGAATTTGAAAAATCTAAATCAAAGAAATCACTAGTGTTCGCCGAAATAATGTGTGACTTCCCAAATATTGAGACAGAAACTGTGGTAGAACATCCGATCATCGATGAATCTTTGTTTCTTATCAGTACCATTGATCCATGGTATGGAGATATCATCATTTATCTCCAAACCCAAAATTTTCGGCCTGAACTCTCACGTTCACATAGACAAAAAATCCATTTCAAATCCTAGCAATATAATATTGTCGGCGACACTCTTTATCGTCGAGGTTCAGACTCTGTTTTTCGGCGATGTCTTACTCATGAAGAGGCTAAAAAAGTTTTAAATGATTACCACTCTAGAGCATGTGGCGGTCATATGTCTAGGTATGCCACAACCCAAAAGATACTGCACGCTGGTTATTTTTGGCCTTCATTATTTAAATATTGCATTCTAGCAGTCCGAAAATGCCACAATTGTCAAATCTTTGATCGTAAAATGCATGCACCACCAGCTCCTCTTCACCCAATAATTGTTGTCGGTCCTTTTGCAAAATGGGGCATTGACTTCATTACATGTAACCCTCACTCGGCCGGGGGGCATGGGTATATTATTCTCTCAGTAGATTATTTTACCAAATGGGCCAAGGTGATGCCTACATTTGCGGCAGATGGCAAAAATGCAGCTACTTTTGTATTCAATCATGTGATTTCTTGATTTGGTATACCCCAAACTATCATTACTGATCATGGGAGCCATTTTCGAAACATTATGATGACCGAACTTTCCAACCAACTTGGCCTGTGCCATGATAGTTCTACACCATATTACTCGCAGGCTAATGGTCCGGTTGAAGCTGTAAATAAAGTTTTAACCACTATGATTAAAAGGATAATTGGAATTCATAAATCAAATTGGCATACTATGCTTTTCTCAGCACTTTGGGCATATCAAACCTCAGCAAAAACTGCAACAGGTTTCACTCATTTTCAGCTAGTTTACGATTTAGAAGTTGTGTTACCAATTGAATGCGAGATACTGTCACTCAAATTAGCCATAGAGTTACTACTAGCTACATCTGAAGAGGAAAAACACTTTTTATACTCAGCTCAATTAGATGAGACTCGATGCACCATTGCATTGGCTACCAAGGCTCATAAAAAACGAATGAAAGCTCAGTATGATAGGAGTGTTACACCTTGTGTTTTTTCAGAGGGTGACCTAGTATTGGTATATGACCAAGCTAATGATAAACTAGGAGCTGGGAAATTTGAACCCATGTGGCACGGTCCTTATATTGTTAAGCGAGTGCTTGCAACAGGGGCCTATGAATTGATTGATTATGACGGGGTCTCTTTAGAAAAACCTAGAAATGGGCTTTATCTGAAGAGATATTATGCTTAAATCTTATGTGGAGATCTTACTTGTATATTAGTTCTTTTCATAGCTAGTGTGCCTTAGATTAGAAGAGTGTGCCTAGTTTAAGTTTGTTTTTATCCTTGCTTATCTGGATTACTCTTGATATTGCAGATGTCGAAATCCCTTCAAAAGTATATTGGTTTTGCTGATGGTGCTTGTCGTAGTACAAGGAACATTTCTTCCACAGCTTGGGTTATTTATTCACCCATTGATGAGTTAATATATATGCACAGGGTAAGCCTCAGTCAAACAACGAATAATATTGCAGAATATAGCGCAGTGATTGAGTTATTATCTTAATCCATTTCATTTAGAATTCGACGTTTGATCATTAGGTTAGAATCTGAACTCATTGTATTACATTTAAATCGAGTATACACAATTAAAAATCCAGTATTATTGAGATTATTTTTGAAGGTACGTCTCTTGGAACGAGAGTTTGATTACATTGAATATCAACACATTCCAAGAAATTTAAACACAGTGGCTGATGCATTAGATACTAGTGTTATAAATGGACATTTGCAACATTAAAGCAGTAAATCAAAGCAACATTCGATAAACATGTTGAACAGATAGCCGGAAATAGTAGTAATATCATAGAGTAAGAGTAATGTTTTCAAAAAATATTACATCGTCCTCGGTTATAGGTTTAAAACACCTTATAATTAGAAAAAATAGTGATGAAAAAAAAAATGTCATAGTTTGCACAATCATCCACTATTCGTGGTGGTGATCATGATAGTACACGACAGCTCGCGCTACTCTATTCAGGAATCTCCTGAACTGACAAGGAACTCCAATAACATGTCTCTGAAGACCGAGAGGGACATCATCTATCGAAGTCTCCTGGATATCCAAGGTCAACTGTTATAGGTTGTGTTCTAGGTCAGTAAGAATCTCAGCTGCCTAATCCTATGGTGCTGCAAAAGGCCCTCTTTGCTTCCTGTTGAAGTGAAGGAGCATAGCTGGCCTACGTGGACCAACATATGCACTTTAAAAAAAAAATTCATCAGTATTGGACGATTTAAACAAAAATAAATAAAAATTAGAATTTAGAACATGTCAAAATGATGCTTACCTGAGTCATCCCACTGTGTTCCCGGAGGAAGAGACATCTCTCGATCACCAGGGAAGTCTATCCTGGCATATGGGAAATATTTTGTGGCGAATATTTGGTTCTCCAACCAATGGAAATAAGCTGGAGTGAAACGAAAAATCTCACCACCCTCACTATGATGGGCCATCAGTGCAACCCATCGGACCATATGAGGCTCCCTGACTCTACCATGATCAACTGAGATGAGCTGTGGGGCAAGTGAAGGAATTCTCTCCAGAGAAAATGTGACAACAATAGCTCCATACCCAAAGTTTTTCAACTTTGAGTTCCTTGCCTTGGTCAATTGGCCTTTTACGTTGGCCAATACTGCCTCACACCAATTGAAAATGGTGCCTCTGAAACAATCAACAACAGTCTGCATCTGGGATCTAGTAGCAATGTGTGGAGCTGCGCTCCCACACAACCGGGTTACAGTAAACACAACCACTTTGAGTTCAGGACGGATGATTGTTTTTATATCAATGCGTTTGTCTTTGGGATCCACTTCCTCATTGCAGAACTCTTGCTGAAGGCTAATGACAGATTGGCCACCTACCCTAGCCCCAAACAAAGAGATTGGTTCACCTCTCTTTGATAAAATAGTAAGAAAATATATATCTTCCAGCTCGATTTTGAGCCGGTGATCTCCAATTATGAAGCATTGTTCCTAGACGTCCCTCTTGTTTACTAGCCACGTGAGTAAGTCTACTTGGGCCCTCATACACTTAATAGCCCAGAATTTATATATACCACATTCCCTAAACACACGTAATGTGGGCACATGTACCATTGCGGCCTCATCAACCTCTTCATGTTCGTGTTCCCTCCACTCAAGCATTGTAGATATTCTGCAATGGGAAAATTGGAAGATTAGAAACAATTTGAGTGAAAAAATTTGGTCTATTTTGGGAGAATCAATCGTTTTATTTTCTTCACGGTGCCTCCACACCCTTTGCACAGAAACATTGCAAGGATCTGCACGCGTCCTGTACAAAAAGTGCGGGACCACGACAATTTTATCTTTGAAAATTTTCGGGGTCTGCAGGTTTCATGTGTATTACCTGCGGACCCCCGTGGGTGAAATTTTGAACATATTTTTATCCTAAAAAATGAATTTAAGACCTAAATTAAGAAAGTGAATGGACAAAAATGAAGGCGAGGATGGATTACCGGGAGTTGACGATTTTCGATTTCGATGGTCGAATTTTCCGTAATCTCCTTTGGAACGTTTTTCACCAAAAGCTCTCAACTTTCACTCTGGAATCAAGTGGTAAAAATGATTTAGAAAAATTACTTTTTATAAGATTTTTTGAATAAATGAAATATAATTTTGTTTATTTTCCACTTTGAAAAGTTGTTTTCCAAATTATTTTTATTAATCATAAACAAGTATGTTTAATTTTTGAGTTTTTTGTGCAGAATACAGGATTTTTTGGGTAAAATGATCATTTTTGACAAATGAGTATACTTTTTATCACTTTTTCGAACTCGGTAAAAATTATGAAAAAATAAAAACCATGAGTACATTTTTATCCATTTTTCGAACTTGTTAAAACTTACAAAAAAGTGAAATCTTGAGTTCTCTTTTAAAGCCCTTTTCAGACTCTCTAAAAATGAAAAGATTGTTGAGTACTTGACTATTCGAACTCGTTAAAGGAAATGAATAGTCATCCTTTTAGTATAAGTTTACCCCTTTTCCGGACTGAAATGGACTATTTACGAAAAAGGTACACGTTGACTAATCATGGTCAATAGAGTTCTCTCCTGTATTATTTTATCCTTTTTCGGGCTTGAGAGACTAAATTTACGAAAAAGTACACCCATGGAGTTTCCTTAAGTTTTTCTTCTGACTCCCTAAAATTTAAAAACACCGAGTTTCACCTATACTGGACTCATTAAAATTTAACAGTAAAGGACCTGTCAATTATAAACATGAACAAACCACTCCTTCTTAGGGTTCGATTTTATACTAAGTTGGACTCATCCGAAGGATGAGCTTATATAACAAGCAAATTTTATCCTCCTCAAGCTTGTCAAAAAATAAAGAGGTACTTGCCAAAAATGGTGGGGGAAAAAGGGAGAAAATGGATCCAGTTGTTAAACTTTGTTTAAAAGCAGTATACCACTCTTGAACATGACACTTTTTGTCACACTTCTACCTGGGTTGGGAAAATCGTTTGCCTATCAGTTAATCAAACCATATTGAAAGTCTTCAGTCAGTTTCTGGGTATTAGCTTTAGGTCAATTGTTACCAAACCATATGCAGTGTCGTTATGTGTTCAAGAGGACAATTCAAACAAACCATTCATCTGCAAACATATATCTCCATTCGTGTTGACCATCCCTGAGTCAGTCCTTGCAAACTATTTCTACAAAATTTGATCTAATGGTTTCATGTCATGGGCTTTCCTATGATAGGTCACTTTCTATCGACGACAGCTCATCATCTAGGAAGTTGACCTAGAATCCTATCAGTGCCTTGGAATCTGCATGCCCTAATGGCAGATTTCTCACCTTCGACGACAGGTTACATCATTGACCTCTGATTGGATGATTCTATGAAGTGTTCGACTTCAAATAATTTATTCACACTTCATGGATTATACTGAGTACTTTGAGAACCATTTTCATTATTGGTGGTTTCTCTCACACTTGTTAATAGTTCACATCATTGACTGGTAATCAAGTGGTTTCTACCTTGTTCGACTTCGACACAATCAATCGCATGGATAGATGTGTTGGATGCATCGCTGTCAGGACTGGATCTGGTTTCAACCATCCGGTACGAGGAGGTTTTATTGTTCATTGTAACAATTGTTCTCTATGGAGTCATCTTCCATCTCTTGTCTCTCTCATTGATGCTCTTAAAATCATTTCCTATCATGCTGCCCCAATGATTTTGATTTAATTAGTTTTTCTCTAAATGTAAAAATCCCTATAGTGATGATATATATATATATATATATATATGTTTGCATTGAATTTTTTTACAGATTCCAACCGGCGTCCACAAGCCAATCCTCGGAATGATAAAGCACTTCACTCTTCGAATTATCTCAAACTTCGCGCTTTAGGGGCGAATCTGTTACACATTATTTTGTCACCATGATATTTTACTGTCCATATGGGTTCATCAATACCTATATAATGCTCCCTTAGAAGTCTACAACCCTAAAGTTCCTAAACCAAATCTTGAATTTGGAGAAAAGCTTGTAAAAGTCATAAAAACACTTGTACCGCACTTTTCCTTAACCTTACCTGTGGCACCGCACCCTTTTGCTCTAAAAAATATGGAGCCGACAACACGTTTTCTTCATTAAAAGTGCAGACCCCTGTAAAAGGTAAATTTAAGGCGAAAGTAAATTCTAGAAGCCCAGCTGGTTGAATATTCTCCCATCTGGAAGCTTCTAGAAGGCGTTATCCAGTCAAAGCCTTACTCCCTCCATTTATCATGAACATTCATTTATTCATAAAAGAAGCCTATTCCTTGTTCTTTGGAACATAATCCCTTGATAAGAGGACTCTATCCCTTCCATTTTGGAGCTGTAACCACTTTCTTCCTCCTATAAATTGAAGCTTGGGTTCAGTCTTATGTAAAAAATTCTCTATACATTTTGTATACACTTAGTACTTTCTTTGTACTTGGTAGCTACGATAGAGAAGGGAATTTATAAAGAAACATACTCTTTTTTCAAGCTGCGAGAACAATTACATACTCGCTGATAGAAGGCATTACGAAAAACACATCTTATGAATATGAGAAAAAACACTGTACCACAGATCAGAAAGGTCAATGCGACATCAAGAAGCTGACAACGATTGTAAAGTTCCTTACTTATTAATGTCAATATAATTGGATGTTTCTCAATAAGTTGTTTATGTATTTACTTGAATGACTTATTTCTTAAATTCCTTGATCATTAAGATAGATTTGTGATTTTTGAATTAGTATATGTTGCAGGTGCTTTTGATTATCTTCCATGTCTTTGTTTGCAGGTCTTAAGAGGTGACTTCTTGGAGTGACGGGAAAGAAGAATTCAACTAGCATTGGATCACAGGTAGGTCCTTTCTTCATCATAGAAAATTCTAAATTACATATAATCTAGAGAAAGTAGTTTACATTTGTCCTGTTTGTTTCTAGCTATCCTTGTGATATTAGGGAGATATTTCTTGTCCGCAAGAACGATTTATCCGCCTAACAGTTGTGCAATAGAAACTAGGATGTAGTTATACCTACTCCAAACCTAACCAACTAGAAGGTCGGGGTCAAGTGTAATGGAATTTCCAATGCAACCACCGAAGATGTTCCCGGCCTACAATCACAAAGATATACATAATTAAAACTGATATAGCACAATGTGCAATAAAAAAGATAACAACTTGAATGATTTTCACAAAATATTAAGGGTATCGTTGTTGAGGGTGTTGGACCTGCCTACATTCAAGGGCTCTCCTCGATATGTGGTACCAATTAGACCTCACACCATTTGGTATAGGAGCCCCATCTGGAATATGGCACTATTTCCAAATTCTTAAAGATTTTCCTTAGAGAGAGGAGTGCAATTGTTCATTCTAAAAGCAAGAAGGTGTGCCTGGTGAGTGGTCAATTGTAAGTGTGTCAAATTTCTTCTACTATGGAGGGAAAGAGTAAAGTGAGCCTCTAAGAGAGAGGTAATAGTACCACCCAAGTAGAGACACACACAACCAAGAAGGATCTGTTGAACATCTAGCGGAATAGTCCACAAAGATGTGACAATCTTTACAACGATTCAATAAGAAATATTTGTCTAGTATCATGTGGAATAGTCCACAAGGATGGGACATCGATAACAACCATTACAACACATTCTCAATAATATAAGTACTAAAATAACCGAAATAGTTCAACTACTTTAGCATAGATGAAAGCAAACATGTATTACAAACATCCGCAGAATAGTCTTACAAATATTCATAATCTTTGTGTGAAGAATGTGCTAGCCTTGAAGGCTTATTTTATTAAGTAAAAGTTTGAAGGCACATGTATACAATGAACACCACTAGCTCCAATAGTGGAGTGTTGGAGCCACACCTTTATCCGTAAAATAACTAGCTTGTCTCTCTAATGACTTGTGGGAGGAGCCAAGGTGAAAATTCCTTTGCTCATACAATGAGGGTGTGTATATAACAATGAGGAGGTGATGCTTCAAATTCCTTATGACTCTTGATTTACCCTCATGACTGTTTGACTTCCTATGAATTTTCAACTTTACATGACTCTTCATATTCTGTACATTTCCTTTGGAATTTCACTTTACAATACATTTTTGAAACATCAATTACATAATCCACCATAATGGTGTCACATATGAAAACTCATGACATTACATGACACTGCTGACATGAAATTCTTGATGATGTGGTAATGTCAGGCTATTCTTGTTGTTTCTTGTTAAGTGTCCACTGGAGAATTGTGTTCTTTCCACCTCCCCATGGCTTGGTGATAAGGAATCTTTAATGATCTCAAGTCTTGAGTTGTGGCTTCAAACTAGTGTCCCTTTGCTTTCTCTCGGTAGATCATCATGCACACTTGATTACAAAGATGTCTTTCAACATTTTTCCCTTCTTCCTATCCTTTTTCATCATCTTTCCATGGCATGATAAGGTACCTGCATCTGAAATTCACTCATGACAAGATGACATCAGTCCAAAAAACCCCTAGTCCACTAGTAGAAAGCAAGAAATTAGTGACTAGGTGACTAAAAAAGTTAGTCACCGTAGCTTTTCCAAGTGAAATTCTACCAAAAATTAACAATCTTAACCAACTAAAAACGACTAACAGAAATAAAAAATTTAGTCTCGAGTTAAAATATACGACTAGATAATAAGTAATAAAACTAAAAATGACTAACATGAATGACTAATTTAGTGTAGGAACAAAAAATTACTACCTAACAAGTACTACAATAATATGCATCAATGGTTTATGATAGTCATTTTAATTATGTACTATAAGCTGCATTTAAATGAAAGTAAAGCCACTAGGAACTATTATGAGCAAAAGATCCCAGTCCATAGGAAGAGCTCACCACCGTCAACATATAACTCAATGTAATATCAATAAAATACATAAGGTCGCTACCATCAACACAATACATATGCATGCTTCGATCAATGCAATACACATTCTCGACACCCTCAATAGGATACAAAGCTCTATCTCCATCAATAGAAAACACATGGACACCACCATCATCAAAATACACATGCCCATCACCATCATTGGGAGTTTATTAAGTTGTGTAGGTTAATGTTCTCTTGAAGTAGGTCTACGAGTTGGCTGGATTACTATGAAAATCACATAGAACATAAGAGAAATCCTTTGAGCTTGGTCATAGAAAACACATAACAAGAATCCAAGTGATATTTGGAGGTGTCATGGCTCTACTTCTCCCTTGAACTCAATGACTTCCTTGCTTTGCTTCACAATCGAGAAGCCTTGTGCAATCTACGGGTGGAACCTTACAAGGGTTTGAGGTAGGTTCCATTGAGTTGAGAGGGAGATGAGTTTCTCTCATCGTCTTCATTATCAATCATGTAACTATTTCTATCACCCTCCAATCCAATGGTGAGAACGATATCATTGGTACCTTTCTAACCTCAATCGATAATTGATTCACAAAAAACTATAATCAACAATAAATTCGTGAAGAACTAATTCATTATAAGCAATAATTTATGAGAGAGGAGAATAACAACTTTCCTTTTTAAACTCCCAAAATAAACTTAATATTTTATATTAAGTTTTCCTACCCTACAAAATAAAGTTAGACAAAATTTCCATTTTATATTTAAATAATGTTTATTTTTTATTAAAAAACAAAAATTCACCTCATCCACCCTCCAATATAGCACAATTAGAAAAAAAAACCACATTTAATGGTGAGTCACATTCCAAATTACCACCATTTTATTTGCATGTAAAAGGGGAAGGTGCGCATAAAATTTAGGCTTAGAAATTAACGAATGAAAAAGCAAGGAAGAAGTTATCTCATAGTGTAGGGTTTGAATTCTGATGATAGATGGAAAAAAAATTAAGAGATTCTTTTGTTTTAGTGGGTGGGTGGATTCATTTCTGTGTAAAACTAAAGCTTGACCCAATTTTTTATTATTATCAAAAGTGATCCTATAACGGAATTGATCTTACATAATTCCTATAACGGAATTGAATATCAATCAGACTTCTTTGTTCATGTATGTTCCATTTAATTTAGTTCGACTTCTATCCTCTACCTCACCCTTGAAAGAATTCACTCAAATCTAAACTATCCAGCATTCAGCATTTTGTTATACGAGGTTTGTGCTTCAAAGTTTCATATGGTGAGATTTTCTCCAAAGTTTGTGACCATAGCGTCGACGACCTCTCCCAGAACTTCTTTTGGGATGAGTAGCAGCTTCAAAACTTGAACCTGAAGTAGTTCCAACGCCTGTGCCAAAAGTTGAAGATGAAAACATTGATGAGGAACTCCCAGCTGTTGTGGATGAAGAAAAAAGAGAAGAATATGTATTTTCCCCAAACATTGATGCCATTGTCTATGAAGTCCAAAACATAGAGGGTGTGTGCAAGGCACCAGAAAACCCAAAAATATAACTAGGCACAGAGGTTGCTGGTGTGGAAAAGAGAAAAGATGAAGAACTTGAAGATGATGTTGGAACACTAAACATGGATAACCCTGACCCAAACGAAGCAGCAGTAAAAGCCCCAGGAGTTGACTGTGTATAATGGGACATTCCTGACAAAGAAGAGCCAGGTGTTGTTGAATTTCCAAAAAAGACAACAACCTGAGTATAATTTTGTGAGAATGTAGATTCATGCAATGCCATATGAACTCTTTTGGCTGCATTCACTCTTTGCTAATTCTCGCATGTCAGCTTCAAGGAAAGGGTTGTTCTGATTCCCCTGCGGCATTGATCAACAAGATATGCAACACGCATTGATCCTAATCTTTGATGAAATGTCTCAACTTGAGCAACAACATATATGAAGAAATCATGGATATTATATATTACTGAGGGTAAAGACTACAATAATCTCAAATCTGAACTATAACTCTCGTTTTCATCACTCTTGGAGAGAAGAAACTGCACCAATTCCTCAATCCATTATCGAAACTCTCCAAGTTGTCTCTCAAACCTTGCCATTGTCTGTTGTAAAAATGGAGAGGGTATGTAGAGGGTATGGTTGGCATACCACTATGGAAATCCATCATATATGTGGAGGAGATAAGCAACACAGAGATTGATACATTTGGAGGATTGTTGTCTCATAAAGATGGTGGTGCTGAATATGGTGGCACCAGATGATACTGTTGGATGAATGAACCTAGGTCACAGTACCATAAAAGAGAAAACTGCAACTTCAACATTCCTCAGCATACTCTTTGTAGTATTCATAAGTTCCTAAAGTAAAACTTTCTCTCTGTCTATAGCAGTGTTGTTTACTCCAATTTCCTGCAAATACGAGCAACATCAAGCTCAAAACCTTCATTTAGGGCTAAAGTATCATAAAGTCGAACATATTGATCAAGCCTCTCGCTTTCATCCCTGTACTCCAAAATTCTCTCCTCGGTTTGCAAGAGGAGTTTCTGTGAATCTGGGTGGATGTCAACCCACTTCGTCTGGAAAGTAATCAGAGTTTTCTCTGTCGTGAAGAGGTGAATTTATTGATGTTGTTGTTTATTCTGGCCTGCTGCTCCCACCATCGTCATTTTCATAATGTTCGAGGTGGTCTTTTTTGGAAATTTATAATAATATTTAGCAAGGCGTCTTCATACCCATTTGTGTATTTGATATGGCATCACTGCACCAACGCGTTAAGGTTTCACCATTGACATATAGTCAGAGGTCCTGCCATGGTAAGCCTCGACCTATGTAAATGGAGAAACACTTTCAGCTGAAGGAGAGCAATGAGAGGCATCAAAATGTTTTAGGTATCTTTTATTTTTGGCTTTCAATCCTTTCTCTTCACTATCTTTCCAATTACCCGAATTACTGAATATCATTCCCAAACTAAACTAGATATTCAGCTGAATCTTCAATATATAAAACAAAATGTAGGAAATGGGACTTGAATGTGGTTGGCCCCTGTTCAATGGTTGTTTATGGTTTTGTAACTCATTTTGACCACACTAGATATGCCCACCCTAAGTAAAAACCAAAATCCAAAGATAAAAGACAGAAAATAAACATACCCTGAACTTAGCTTAGAGGGTTAGCTCAGTCTCGTCGGTAAAGCATCTCTGTTATTAAAAGGTTACGTGTTCAATTATTTTGAAATTCTTGGGGTCAGACTTTGTGGTTAAGCTGACATGAAGTGATTTTTTGTACGGATTTACTTGGTACAAATATTCCTTCGATATAGCGGTCGTCAATCTTTGAGGACAATGAACCACATAAAACATACCCTAAACTTCTAGTCCATCATCAATAGTCTTGTGATCCATTTTACTTAAATCTTGAAATTGGGATTTTAATGTAACTTTTCCTTTTTAAATTTCCTCCATGTTTGAAATATATAGGTTTTTCCTGTTGAACTTATTTTTTAATTTTCTGTTTTTGGTAATCTCTTATGTAGCTTGTCATTAAAGCATGCTTATATGAAAGTGTTGCTACCTTTATACACATGCTTCAAGTGACTACTAAGGGCATGTACTTAGTAACTAGTCTCTGATAAAAAATTTATTATTATTAAATATATTTTTAAGGTTAACTTGATTGGAATTTCCTACAGGCAGTAACATGGCTAGTTTTTTTAGTAGAATATCCCTTGGCTCAAGTTCTTAGAAATTGGTTGGGACAAAATGTCTTGGATTTGAAACTTTTGAATTGTGAGTGCTATACCATATTACCTTCCACAAACCTAAAATAATTGCAGTTTATTTGTGATGATATCATGGAGGCTAAGGAAGTTCGAACATAGATCAACATGCGAGTACAATTTGAACAAGATGTAGATGCAGATAGAAAAATGAACTTTTATTCTGGTGCAATTGGAATGATTGGAAGAAATCAACATGGTTAGATGTAACAATAGTTTAAAACTTGTACTGGATTGACTTGTAACTAGTTAAATATGTCGAATTGATAGGTGATTGAGTCAACTTGGTCTTTAAGTTGGCTTGAAGGGCTAGTTTGGGTCAATTTGGTGCCAAATTTTCCCAAACCAATCGAGTCTATGATTCATCGAAATAATGTCTTCAGCCCTCACTTGTTATAATTCTAACTATGTTCCAAATAAATACCCTGCTATAAACAATCTTCCATACATGAAATAATATTGTTAATGGTGTTGGGAAGATATGTGCACAAAATGCATGAAACATGTGTCAAAACTCTCTCATCATTGGCGTTCAAAACATAGTTGAAGCATATGTCAAGCCCTTGGGAAAAAAACTTATTCCGACATTGATCAAGCCTTAGATCTAGGAAAAATGATATTTCACTCACAATCCCTTGCCGACCTCTTATAGTTGTATCCTTAAAACATACTAGGCCAACTTCCTTTCTTTTAAAAAAATTATGAACACATATTAACTATAGTCGACCTCCTTAGATCTCAAAAACAAGTTAGGGCATGTTGAGAAATATGAGCAATAGTAATTATGTGATTTCTCTTCTATTAGTAACTAATTGTGATTGCTTTTTACTTCTTTAGATTAGGATCTTCTTTTACTTAGGTTATTAGTGTTATTCTTCATCAAACAGCTACCAATCCATGAACCATATAGAAACAAGAGACACAAAATATATGTTATCATCTAGGGCCAAAACCTCTCACTCTTTGAGAAGAATACCCGAACACATTCTTCTTCTTATAGAGATTCCAATTGGTGAATACCAAGACCGAGACCCTTGACCTATCTGCCAATCCAAGACTGTTATGCAACCGACCTACAAAATAGAAGAAAATATAGATCAACGACCTAAAATTTATCCACTTTGAGGGGGGAACCTCCTTTACAATACATAAATGAACAATTATTGGATGATTCAAATGAAAAAACCTACTTTCTATATATAGGACTCTGAGGGGTCACAATATAATTAGAGCCTACATGACAATAATAATGTAAGGGCAAAAAAAAAACAACAGTGGGCTTCTATGGGGCATAACAATAACATTAGTGGGCTTCTATGGGGCACAATAATAACAATATGGGGACTACACGATCACAAAATTAATAATAAGGGGGCTACACTAACAATAATAATAAGGGGCTACACTAGTATTATAAGGACCTAACATGCCTCTCTCCTTCAAAAAAGTGGTCTCCTCAATGCTTGAGTAGTTCTGGATGCTTCTGTATAAAATTCTCATCCTCCCATGTGGAATCTTCAGCAAGTAAGTTCTTCCACTTGATGAGATACTCTTGTTGAGGAAATTTAATTACCTATCATTTAATTGTCAACCTAGGGGTTTTGTAAAACTTGCGAAGCGTGCATGCACTAGATATGCTAGAAATTAAACTCTAGTTTAGATTAATATAACTACGAAATCAAATGATGACAAACGAAAAACATAAGGAAACTGAAATCAATCTACGTAAAGGAAAAAAAAAAAAAAAAACTTAATCTATGAAAGGCCATTCAAATCCTATTCACAAAAGTTATCTAATATGAACATGCACACAATCTCTTGAAAATGAATCTTTTAATCTAGGAATGAAAATAAATCTAATCTACTTGCATGAAATGAAAAGCTGATCTATACACATAGTTGCATGATTGAAATCAAATTTAATCTAATGAAATCTATGAAAATAGGAAATCTAATCTAGGAAAGAACTCAAAACACACTTACTAGAATTGAAATCTTAATCTACTACACACACTTGCATGAATGAGAAAACTAATCTACTTGCATGATTGAAATCAAACTTAACAAGAAAGTAAATTTACACTAATGAAAGAAAATCTAGTCTAGGAAAGAAAGAAATCTTTAATCCATGAAAAATAGGAAATCTAATCTAGGAAAGAAGGAAACTTTAATCTAGGAAAACATTGTAATCTAATCTACCACATATGTACAAGTGGAAATATAAACTATCACACATGCATAAATAGAAATCTAAACTATGACACACTTTCATAGAATTGGAAATCTAATCTAGAGAAACTTCATGAATTCAAAATCTAAACTTCTTGCAAGAATTGAAAAGCATGAATTGAAATCTAAACAATCTTAACTACAATGAAGGAAAAGTGACCAACCCATCTAAACCTGCAAGAGCACACAAAAAAAATGAGCATATGAAAACTTAACTTATGAAAGCATGTAAATGAACATAAAGGAAATAATAACAAAGCATGAAATGAAAAATAAACAAAACAAAAAGAAATGAATGAAATTATGATACAATCTCACACGCATGTAGGTGGCCAATCCAATGATGCATGAGGATGGCAAGTGAAGAAGCTCCCTATGCAATAAAAACAAAATCAAAGTGAAAGAACACTCATGAATATGATGCCAAATTCAATTCTTTATTCAAAACATGAGCATAAATCCAAACTTTACACATGTCTTTGAGAGGAAAAGGCTCTTGTTAATTTTGGGCAACTAGGTCCAAACTTCATGTTGCATTGCTCATATGATGATGGTCATATTTTTTTTGGGTTCGTCTTTCAGAGAGGTGCAAGATTGATCTAAATATCATCTTGATCGGATGAGCAGAACATTTATTTTGAATTTATTTTCCACATGTTCAAGGTCGGCCAAATTTGTAATGTAGGCTCACATACCTAATAGATGTGTCACACACACTCATTGATGGATATAAATTGGAGAGACTTGGAGGTCATTTTATCATCAACTCATCACACATTCTCTCATTTTGATCTGATTGGTTCGATAGCCTTTGGAGGTCTTTTCCCCCTTACACGTGTGGAGCTGAGCTATTGTTTTATGCGGATCTATTTAGGGCTTTTTGCTGCAGCTTTGATTGTGGTAAACCCTTGGTCGTTTGACCTCAAAACTCTGCCAAAAATATGATTTTAGGAGGTCGTACAGCTGGGCACTAAAATCAACGAATTCCTAGCTGTTTGACCAAAGCCCTAATTTGTTGCGTTGACTTTTATGTTGTTGCCTGCTTTGACTTTTCAACGTTATCTTTGGGTTGACTAGTGTTGAATTGTGATGAGTTGTCTTTGAGGGTTGTGGGTGTGACACATGAAGGAGTGGTTGGTCGAGAAATACTTTGTTGGTTGAAGCAACCTGCTGACTGCCGTAACACAACAATATCTCATATCTTTGCTGGAAAAAAGGAATTGTAAATACGATCTATATTTGGTTGGTATTCTGTTGATCTATTATTGCGTTCTAACGGAATTTTACTTTCATGTTTATGTGATTTCTATTGTTTATCGGGCCAAAGAAATATTGAAGTAAAATTTCAGCAAGCATAGAACACCATGGTTATCTAAATTTAACATGGAATCAGAGCTGAGGTGAAGAAAAGTTCCATGAGTCCAAGCTGGTGTTAAAAGAAATCTGTGAAGAAATAGATCCTATCAAGGAAAAATGGCCTCCTCAACCTACAAGGGTTTCAAGGCTGATGATAGATTGACGGATAAGTTTGATTATCATGCATGGAAGATGTCCTTGGATTTGGTGCTATAAGATCAAGATGTCATGGACTATGTGCAAGGGAAGATTCAAGAGCCTCCATCAAATGCAGTTGTTGCCACGAAGACAAAGTATAGAAAATTGGAATTCAAAGCAAAGATGATTATCCGGGATTCTATTCATAAGCACTTGGTTGCTTACATTTCTGAGCTAAAGATATCTCAGGAGATGTATGATAATCTGGTGAGCATGTTTAGGGCTAGCAATGCTAATCAAATCCTCTTCTTCAAGGATCAATTGAAGAATATCAAGAAGGGTAAGGATGAATCTATTCAATCCTATTTTATGAGGTTCACTGAAATAAGGAATAACCTCCTAGCTATTGGGGAAGCAATATTTGATCGAGAGATGGTTCTTATTGCACTTGGAGGTCTCCCCCGTGATTGGTATGTATTCAATACCACTACTCTTAATAATAATTTGATTCTTGATTTTGATGAAATATTGATGGTATGCACTCAAGAGGAAACAAGAATGATGGAATATACCTTTAATGGAAATGGAAGTGACCCTACTGCCTTTGTCGCTCATGCAAAGAAGAAGAACCATGGTGGCCCGAGAAATCAAAATCATGGTAGAGCGGGGCCCAAAGGAAGGAAGGGAAGATGTTACACTTGTAACAAGACTGGTCACTATGCAAGAGAGTGCCCTAATAGAAGGGACTCTCCCAGGGATGATGACAACAACAACTCGAGAGGGAATGGAGGAAAAAATGGTTCAAAGGAAAAATGAAGGCTCCCTTTGATCGTAGTAGAAATGGGAAACCTTTCAAGAGGTCAAGAAATTTCAGGTACACAGAGTCTAATGTTGTTGATAATAAGAGAAATGAATTTATTCTTGTATCTACCCTCTCTGTTGCATCTCCACTTGACACCCTCGATGTTTGGTTGATTGATAGTGGTGCTTCAAGGAACCTCACTGGTTATAAAGAATCCCTCTATGATTTGGTTGAGAAGGATACTAATCTGGAAATTATCCTTGGAGATAATGCCACCTATCTCGTGAAAGGGATAGGGATTGTGACCCTCCATCTATCTCAAGGTCAAGTCCTCCGATTACAAGATATATTGTACGTACTTGATTTGAAGAAGAACCTTGTGTCCATTACGGCAATGGAAGACAAAGGTTTCAAGGTGGCATTAGTTGATGGAAAGGTACTTATCTGGAAGAAGAACTTCAATGAAGCTCTTTCTATTGGTTTTAGGTTTGATACTCTCTACCAGGTTGGAGGAAGTCCATTGGAGGCTATGTCATGTGATACAACTCTTTAAACAGAGTTATGGCACAGGAGGTTTGCACACTTTCATTACAAAGCCCTTCTCGAAGCAAGGAAGGTGGTGATAGGAATGCCCAAATTTAGAGATGATCATGAAGGTATATGTCAGGGTTGTGTCGAAGGGAAGCATACAAGGGGACCATTCCCTTCAAGTGTCACAAAGACAACTGATATCTTGCAGTTGATACATTATGATTTATCTAGTATGTTTCCTATCACATCCTTGGGAGGATGTTATTATTACATGAATTTTATAGATGAATTCTCCCACAAGACCTAGATATATTTTTTGAAGAAGAAGGACGAAGCATTCAAATGGTTTCGTACCTTCAAGGCCTTGGTAGAAAATCAAACAGAGAATAAAATCAAATTTTTGAGGACCGACAATGTGATCGAGTATCAGTCAAACGATTTTAATGAATTTCGTAGAGAAGTTGGCATTAAGAGGGATACCACAACTGCATACACTCCTGAGAAAAATGGTGTTGCTGAAAGAAATAATAGGACCATTTTGGAAGCTACCCGCGCCATGCTATGTGACTAAGGTCTTCCGAAGTTTATATGGGGAGAAGCTGCGAACACTGCTGGGTATTTTCAAATAGTTGCCCACATTTTGCTCTGGACTCCAAAACTCCCAAAGAAGTCTTCTTTAGTAAGAAACTTGATGTTTCTTATTTTAGAGTTTTTGGTTGTCTTGTTTACTTTCATGTGCCGAAAAAAAAAAGAAGCAAGTTGGATGCTTCTGGAAAGAAGGGAATGTTTGTGGGCTACAGTGAAACTTCGAAGGCATATATAATCTATGTGCCTGGTCAAAGAGAAGTGGAGATATGCCATGATATCACCTTCGATGAAGATGTTTCCCTCAAGAAATTGAGAAATATTCCTAGCTCCAAGTAAGAAAAATAAGATGAAGATGTAGGGAAGCAGAAAGATTCGAAGATGACCTAATGCTCGATGTTGAAGGACCTATGGATCCCATTGATCCACCTCCTTCAAATAAGAGAAGACACTCATGGCTTAGGGATACTCTCGAAGATGCCGAGAGACATGTTTCCCCAAGGGGGACATTCCATGAAGCAAGAAGCCAAAGATATACCAAGGGTATCTAGCAGCCATGAGTACGATAGTAAAATCTGAGCCTACATCATTTGAAGAAGTTGTAAAGCATCAAGTTTGGAAGGATTCTATGCACAAAGAGTATGAGTCCATTATGAAAAATTTCAGGGATGTGGTCCCGAGACCAGAGGATAAATCTGTTGTCACCTCGAAATGGCTCTATAAGATCAAGCATGGATCTGATGGAAGTGCTGAAAAGTATAAGGCAATATTTGTTTCCTGAGGCTTATCTAAAAAGGAAGGAATATATATGATGATATATTTTCACCTATGGCCCTCTATACCACCATCCGATCTATTATTTCCCTTGCTGCAATGCAAGGATGTAGTGTCCATCAGATGGATGTGAAGACCGCTTTTATGCATGGTTCTATAAAGGGAGAGGTGTATGTGGAGCAACCTCTGGGGTTAGAAGTTCAAGATAGAGACACCCATGTATGCTGGTTGAAGAAAGCCCTCTATGGGTTGAAGCAAGCCCCCAGGGCTTGGTACAAGAGGATAAATAGCTACTTGATGAAGCTGGGCTTCACTCGAAGTAATGTTTATCCAAACATTTATTTTTAATGTTGATAGAGAAAGGCCTCTCATTCTGGTTCTCTATGTGAACGATCTCTTCCTGATAGGTGCTGACCCTCTCATTCATCAGTGTAAGAGGGAGCTAGCTTCCGATTTTGAGATGAAATACCTAGGACTGATGCACTACTTTCTAGGCTTGGAGGTCTAGCAGAGGCTAGGTGAGATTTTCTTTTCTCAAGGAAAATATGTCGTGAAGCTTCTGGAGAGATTTGGTATGGTGGACTATAAGTCTTTCTCTACACCAATGGAACTCAACTTTAAGAAGTTGAGTGGAAACGATGTTGGGCCCGTGCTAGCAAATACTACCTAGTATCGACAACTCGTGGGGGCCGTGATGTTCTTAGTGAACTCTCGTCCTGGCGTATGTTTTGCAGTGAACACTTTGAGTCAACATATGGTTGATCCTCATCACAATCACTGGATTTGTGCCAAGAATCTGTTGAGAAATCTTCAGGGCACAATCAACCATGGGCTGAGATACACTACCAGGAGTTTGAGACTCCATGGATATATTTATGTCGTTTGGGCTGGCAGTGTGGTGGATCTCAAGAGCACATCTGGATGTTGCTTCACCTTGGGTTTTTCTTCGATATATTGGATGAGAAGGAAGCAGAAGTCGATGGCTTTGAGAACTGCTAAGTCTGAATACATTGTAGCGAGTATGGACTGTTGTGAAGATTTTTGGTTCTGAAAGCTCATTAGTGATTTGTTTGGGCATGTGCTAGATACCACTGTTATCCTTTGTGATAACCAGAGTGGGATTCATATTTATTAGAATCCCATGTTCCATGATCGATCAAAGCATATTGATATTAGGAACCACTTTATCTGGGATATGGTATAACGAGGCGCTGTAAGGCTCGATCATATAGGGACTGATGAGCAGGTCGTGGATATTCTCATGAAGCCCCTGGGGAAATTCAAGTTCCTAACCTTTTGTGAGAAGCTTGGAATCATGGAAATAACATATTCTGAGGGTCTTGATTGAGTTGGACTTTGAGCTTTGGAAGCTCCAGGGGGCTTGGGGATAACTTCTTGGAGCTATAAGCATATACAGGGCTAGGCTTGGCGAACCTTGTTGTGCTTATGCCCACCGTTATGATATTGAGTTGTTTCGCCTATCTCTGATCTGTGCCCCACATGCATCAAACCCATGGAGTTTCAGACTCATGGGAAGTACCTCTCATTTGGCCAATTAGGTGGGAAATGTGGATACAGACCAATAGCAAGACTGATGGATGCATAGGAGATTTGCGTACTCTCTATGTCTAGGATGGAACGTGTCCAACACCTTGATCTGGGATCAAGTATGATGAGGTTTTTACCTCTAAACTGACTTCGGGTCAGTAAACTAACTTCGGGTTAGTAGGAGACTCTTTTGAGTCCAAGAGAGGTTTTTACCTCTAAGATGACTTCGGGTCAGCGGTGTGTGACGACTTTGTGACTCACCTTTTTTTCTATCTGAAATAAAGATCCAGAAAAGCAAGTTACGACAAGATGGCGCACTATGTTTGGTGAAAGTACATGATGGTACTGATGGATGGCACTTGTGGACAGATGGTGTTTTCCGTAGTTGAAAGGGAGAGTTATTTTTTGGAAACTAGGTACAAACTCCATGCTGCATTGCTCATATGACGATGGTCATATTTTTGTTGGTTCCTCTTTTGGAGAGGTGCAATATTGATCTAAATATCATCTTGATCGGATGAGAAAAACATTTATTTTCAATTTATTTTCCACATGTGCAAGGTCGGCTAGATTTGTAATGTAGACTCACATGCCTAATAGATGTGTCACACACCCTCATTGATGGATATAAATTGGAGAGACTTGGAGGTCATTTTCTCATCAACTCTTCACACATTCTCTCATTGTGATCTGATTGGTTCGATAGCTTGTGGAGGCCTTTTCCCCCTCACACGTGTGGAGTTGAGCTAATGTTTTATGTGGATCTGTTTAGGGCTTTTTGCTGCAGCATTTACCAACACTGACCATGGTAAACCCTTGGTTGTTTGACCTCAAAAATCTATCAAAAATATTATTTTAGGAGGTCGTACAGGTGGGCACTAAAATCGAGGAATTCTTGGCTGTTTGACCGAAGCCCTAATTTGTTGTGTTGACTTTTCTGTTGCTTCCTGCGTTGACTTTTCTGCGCTATCTTTGGGTTGACTAATGTTGACTTGTGATGAGTTGTATTTGAGGGTTGTGGGTGTGACACATGAAGGAGTGGCTGACTGAGAAAGACTTTGTTGGTTGAAGCATCCTGCTAACTGTCGTAATGCAACAATATCTCATATCTTTACAGATAAAAGGAATTGTAAATCTGACCTATATTTGGCTTGTCTTTTGTTGATCTATTATTGTGTTCTATCATCATTTTACTTTCATGTTTATGTGATTGCTATTTTGTATCGGGCCTAAGAAAGATTGAAGTAAAATTGCATCAAGCATAGAAAACTATGGTTATCTAAATTTAATAGCTCTCCTATTTATACAAAAACATAAGAAGCTACCTCATTAATGAGGATCCACTATTCTCTCCCTAGATCCCTAAAAATATCAACCAATTAGAAACATATCCCTTTATCCATGATTTTTCTCCATGAGATATGGTTGATTCCTATCCCAAATATTTTTCCAAACTTGAAGAGAATTCGAAATTGATCCTTGGAGACCACATAAGAGAGTCTTGGAAGCTTCCAAATGACCTGCACTTGACATGAAACTCAAGCCACTTTTAGATATTAGCAAGTATATGTCATTTTTCTAATTTTTAATCATTAATTCATTATAAACACTTGAAAAATATAACTTTAGGAAAATAAAATTATGAACCCATATGATGATAGAGATGTAGGTTATATAGTGACAAAATGATGGAATGAAGGTGATAAAGGTGAAATGAGGTGTGAATGAAGTTAAAATATATGTCATTTTAAAGACATTTTGGAGACCCAACAACTCTGAAAGTGATTGATTTCATAGCTGTCGAGTTCTTGTTTCAGTGACTGGTTCAGGTTCCAATATGATTTTTCCTTCCTCATCAAGTTCTGGAAATATTGTTTGAACTAGGAGCTTGTCACCTATAATCTTCTTTAAACATGAAACATGGAAAACTGGGTGTACTCGGGAATATGCAGGAAGCTCCAATTTGTATGCGATAGTACCAATATTTTACAACACCTTGTAAGGACCATAGTACTTTGGCGATAATTTATTATCCTTCTTAACTTGTTTTAAGGACATTTGTTTCTATGGTTGTAGCAGTAAAAATACTTAGTCACCTACATCAAAACTTCTTTCGCTACGATGTTGATATGCCTATTGTTTCATTTGATTATGCGCCAAAGTGAGGTTATCCTTTAAGATTTGGAGAAATTATTGATGCTAGATGTGATATTCCACTGCTTGAACCTTATAATTTTCTCTTAAATATGATGTGATGGATGGTGGATGATATACATAAAGTGCCATAAATGGGGCAATTTTTGCTGCAGTATGGAAGGAAGTGTTATACCACCATTCAAAGAGAGATAACAACTTGAACCATTGTGTTTTTTTATCAGATACAAAGAAACGAAGATATTCTTCCAAAAATTTGTTCACTATCTAAGTTTTCCCATTAGATTGAGGATGTTAAGATGAGTTATGGGCTAGTTGTGTACCTAGACAATAAAATAATTCTAGCGAAAAATTTCCAGTGAAAATGGGATCTCTGTCGCTTACAATAATCTGTGGGTTTCCATGTAGATTTTGAGTTGTTTCCATAAATGTAGTATCAATTGTACTGGCTTTAAATGGATGAGATAATGCACAAAAGTGTGCATACTTGGAAAGTATATCAACTACCACCATGATGACACTCTTTCCTTCATAATTGGGTAAAATTATGATAAAATCCATTGAAACCTCCACCCAATGTTGACTTGGAATGGATAAAGTTTGTAGCAGACCCAGGTCTTAATTGTCTCAACTTTATCTCGTTGGAAGACCAAAATTCCGCCACAAAATTTTGAATATAATATTTAAGGACATTCCAAAAAAATTGTTTCTTGACGTTGTGGTAAGTTTTTAAAAATCCTAAATTTCCTCCTATGGGAGAGGTGTGCAATTCCAAAATAATATTTTTTTTTAGTTGGGAATTCTTAAAAATATATAAGTGATATTTGTACCATAATGAATCATTTTTCCAGCTAAATGTATTAGATATACTGGGATCTTGTTTCAAATTTTGAATGAGTCTCCACACTTCTTTGTCATTCTTCCATTCCTCCCTTGCTTCGATTATTCAATCTGATTGGATAATATAAATGGCACAAAGCAATGCTTCTACATCCTCATCCTTTCTTGAAAGTGAATCTAAAATAAAATTTAGATTCCCTTTTTTGTAGATGATTTCAAAGTCATAACCCAACATCTTTTTGACCTGGTTTTGTTTCTCTTTTGAAGATAGTATTTGTTCCAAAAATTAGTTAAGACTATCATGATATATTTTTACCTTGAAGTGTCTTCCCATTAGGTAAGGTCGCCATTTCTTTAGTGCATGTGCCAACATTTCCTTCTCATAAATATGTTTTTGTAAATACTTTCCTTTAATTGGATGAATTTTAAAAGCAATGGTTCCTCCTTCTTGCATTAAAACAACACCAATTCCATTTCCAGAGGCATCACATTCCACAATAAAGGTTTCTGTGAAGTCTGGCATAGCTAAGAATGATGCTTAAATAATTGCCTCTTTAATATGTTCAAATGCCTTAGTTTCTTCTGGAGTCCAAGAAAATGCATCTTTCTTCAAAAATGTTGTTAGAGGTGCTGCTATTCTCCCATAATTATTAACAAACTTGCGATAATACCATGTTAGCCCGATAAATCCTTAACACCCTCATGAGATACAATATGACTGATATAGTCCACCTCTTATACTCCAAAGAAGATTTGGAGATTTTTGTATATAATTGTTTCTCCTCCAATAGTTTGAGCACCCTATCAACATGTTGAACATGATCCTTCCAAGACTTGATTTAGATTAGTATATCATCAAAAAATACTAACACAAATTTTCTAAGGAAGGGTTTGAAAATGGAATTCATCAACCCTTGAAATGTAGAAGGTGCACTGGTAAGGCCAAAAGGCATGACCAAAAATTCATAATGAACCTCATGATTTATAAATGTTGTTTCCGGAATGTCTTTAGTATTCATTCTAATTTGATGATATCCTTAACAAAGATCCAACTTGGTGAAGTAAATTTCTCCATGTAATTCATCCAATAATTCATCAATGACATGAATGGGAAATTTCTCTTTAATA
This sequence comes from Pinus albicaulis, assembly GCA_034641835.2. Taxonomy (NCBI): domain Eukaryota; kingdom Viridiplantae; phylum Streptophyta; class Pinopsida; order Pinales; family Pinaceae; genus Pinus; species Pinus albicaulis. The sequence continues at coordinate 681,672,526 of CM076580.1, read as the reverse complement.
GTGATGTTGTGGAGCTCCCTATAATCCAGACACATGTGCCATGATCCATCCTTATTGTGCACCAATGCTACTGGAGCATAGAAAGAACTTTGACTAGGTTGAATTATATCGGCCTCTAGCAATTCTGCAATCATACGTTCAATTTCGCTCTTTTGGGCATAGGGATATCTGTAGGGCCTGATGTTTAGAGGAACACTTCCTGGAATCAAATAAATAGCATGATCATGATCAAAAATAGGTTGGAGACATTTGAGAGTCTCAAATACCTTGGAATGATTTTCCAAGACTTTTTGGAGATATGGAGAAATTGATTATTTCAATGTTTTAAACTCTAGTGAGCATAATTTTTCAATTACGTCTTGTTTTTCTTTCTTTAGAAGCTTTGTCATTCCATTAGATTTGATTATATTTCTTGGTTTCCCTGCGATACTCCTTAATTCAACTTCCTTTCCTTCCCAAAAAAAATTCAAGAAAAGTTCTTGAAAATTAAAAGTTATTGTACCCAAATATTGTAACCATTCAATTCCTAGTACAACATCAACACCACCCATTGGAATGGAAATCATTGAGATATTAAATAAATATTCCCCCATGGTTATCTTGATATTGTGGCACTTTCTAGAGAAATTTATAGTTCCTCCATTTCCAACCATCACTTGACACTCTAGTGTTGGATATAGGAAGCACTTCAATTCCTTGGCTATCTTACAATGAATAAAATTATGGATACTACCCGAATCAATCAACACTAATACATTTTTCTTCTTGATATGTCCTTCTATATTGAGAGTTTGAGGAGTGCTAATTCCTGCCAATGCATTACAAGATATGGTTGGATTCATTTCTTCTTTCTCTATGGTCAGTTCTTGGTGTACATCCTCTTCTTTTGAAGTTTCTTCTTCCTTTTATTCCTCCTCTTCACAATATATGTAAAATAATTTCTTATCAGCACACTTATGACCTTGAGTGTATTTTCTATCACAACTGTGACAACCCTTTTGCTATTTTTTCTTCTAACTGTTTTGGTGTCAACCTTGTAGGTTGTGGAAGGCTAGGAGTAGCAACACTTCCATCTTTGTAGTTGTGAGTGGTAGACTTCCTTGTTGCCATAATTTTTATTTAATTTTTTCTTGCCAACCTGAATGCCTTCTCCATTGAATTAGGTTCCTAGAGGTAAACCTCATGTTGGATTTTATCCTTTAAAGTCCCTATGAAGACATCAATCCTATGTTCCTTTAGAATATCATTTACCCTTATATTCAATTTTTGGAAGTTCTCAATGTGCTCCACTATTGAACCCTTTTGTTTGAGATTTACAATTAGATAAAGAAGGTGTTTCTCTTTGTATCCTCATAATGTGTTATCACATCCTCCGTAAAAATTGTCCAAGTGACAAGTGGTTTACGAGAACAAAGTCATTGATACCATACAAACTAATTGGGTTCTAAATATAAAGTTGCAATGTGTATCTTTTGTGTGTCTTGCACATTATGGAGATCAAAGTATTGCTCCATTTGTAGTATCCATGTTACGATTAACATTTTTTTTCTCATCATGAGTTTCATCTAATAAATTTTCACCATTAGGAATGATTTATCGTAGCAACTTTGTCAGACCTTCCTTCAAACCTTCCATGTATTATTTTAAACCATCCTCTAAACCTTACATTTTTGCTTCGATATTAGCTTCCATACCATCTATATTAGCTTCCATTTCATTTTTTGTTACTCTTTGTGACAACGAAATTTGTTGCATTTGGTCTCGTAATTTTGGTATATCATGTTGCAATTCTTCATTTTCATGTGTCATACTAGAGATTTCCGAGGGATTAATGGGTATGGAATTATTTTTGGGATAAATTTTAGAACCCAATACTGATATCAATGCTTCAATATGCCCTTGGAATCACTTCAAACTAATTTTTCAAATAAAAGTTATCACCTCAGTAACCGGAGGGTTTCGGGGGAAACCTATGTGGGGCACCTTTCAGGTGTTATCCAATTTTAAAAAAATACACACATTTTTCTTGCTTTTGAGGAGCTCGATATTGAACCTGTTGTATCTATATGATTTCATATCCCCAAGATTTGAACTTTGATCCTTTAGTATCCCTCTGAGTCTTATTTCTAATGTCATAGGGCATAACTAATTTGGATTCTTCAAGATAAAGTTTTGCTGGATCTCCCAAAAATCCCTAATTATGGACTCATTTAGTAGAGAAAAATTTTACGGTGTGCCACATGTCACTTTTTCAACCTTTTGCCCTGAAATTGATACAAAATAAACTATATTCTGTGCACTTTTGACCAATTTTTACAGAATTCAAATCTAATGCATGAAACGAAATTTATGATGATTTTCCCTCAGTCATCTATTTGAGACTGAATTCTAGAGTCTAGAAAAACCCTAACTTCCTTAGATCATATATCCAAAAATATAGCGAACCAAGCTTTGAAATTCTCGCACGAAGTTCAAAAATATTTTTACTCCACTTGGTTTCAATTTCAGCTTTTGAATCTTCATAGAAAAAAAAAAGTTATAGCGAAAATGCCAAGATGTCCTATTTTAAGAAGAAAAACCCTAGAATCCAAAGCTCTTATATCAAATGTTATGCAACCAACTCACAAAATAGAAGAAAATATAAATCAATGACTTAAAAATTATCCACTTAGAGGGTTAAACCTCCTTTAAAATACATAAATGAACAATTATTGGATGGTTCAAATGAAAAAAACTACTTTCTATATATAGGAGTCTAAGGGGTCACAATATAATCATAACCTACTTTCTATATATAGGAGTCTAGGGGGTCACAATATAATCATTCCTTCCTGTAGGTTTTGTTCTAATGACAATCGTGATTCCAACAAGTGGTATCAGAGGGACAGGTCTCGAGTTCGAAACTCACTTGGCTCGCATTGGGGGGGAGATTATTGGACATTGGGTTCAACGCTCCCCATGTGTTTCGTGACATGGACTAACCTCATATCGTGGATCCTAACTCTGGCGTTTGTAGCGGAGATTAACGCCTGCGAGTTTTGGTGTAACAAAAATCGTGATTCCAACATTAGTGTTGTGACAAACTTATAATAACAGATTTCTTTTTTTCCTTCATACCTGTGACATACTTCTCTTCATTCTTCACACTTGTGATAACAAGATTACCCTAGAAAAAATCCAAAAACTGGAGTTTAGAACCTCGCTTTCCTTATTATCTGTTTGATGACATTTAAAGCTCCTTCGATGTACTTCGAAACCTTTTTCTTCAGACTGTGATAACTGAAATTCTTTGCTACAATTTTGTAATGCGAGCTACTTATTTATAGTAATTTTCCTCTATATATGATCCGACATGTCAGGAGGTGAACTAGTGTGTCCTATCATGAAGAATTTATTATCCGTTTGAAGCATGTTAGTGTCAGAATATGCATTCTTCCATCAGTGATCAGAACCATTCATTTCATTATCATTTTAGGTGTCTCACTCTGAAATTTTTATATCATTCCATTATGTCATGCTAAAAATTGTTTCATTGATGGTAGCCCTACTCAATATAACTTCACTCTCTCTCATAAAATCAAATTTTCTAACTCACCTTCATTTCTTCTTGAGCATAATAACACCTGTGAAATCTCATTTCATCATGTCTTATCTCAGTCAAAGTCAATTATGACAGTCAGGTCATTCAAGGTCCCATTAGGTCATTAGGGTTTTGTCTTTCAAGGTCCAAAAATGCACCATTTCATTTGCATAAGGTCAGAAAAGTATGAGAGTGATCCCAATAATGTCTCTTTACCATGTAAATATGACCTCCATGATGGTTTCCAAAGTTGTAATTTAATTTCAAGTGTGAGTTTCATTCCAGGATGTAATATTTATTTCAAAAACAAAGATGTAATTTTTATTTATTCTTGTAATTTTATGTCAATTCAAATGTAATAAGTACTTAGTTCCCAAGGCTTCCAACTTAGAGTTCTAGATGCCAACACATCAAATGTCAAAGTGCAAGATTTTTTAGTTCATCAATTGATCAAATGTCAAAGGGAGTTGTCTTTTCCCAAGGGTGCTCAAGTCATCATTGTTCACAAGTACCAAACCCTAATTTCCTCTCCCACTGAGCTAGGGTTTGTTATGGAAACGAGACATTTGAGCAGAGGAGGAACAAGGTAGGTCATATCAATAAGTATGAGGCCATTCCAACTCAAAACATCATGTCTCCATCATTTTTTGAGAAGTTGTTCCAAGAGTCAAGTCATTTTCCACTCATAGGGTCGGTTTTTCTTCAAACTGTGTTTCCGACCAAACAGAGATTAATTTGAAAAAAAGTGAGAGATTTTTTTGTCCATAATAGGTCAAGGAAGGAAAATGTCATTCATTTTTTACATAGGTATCATGGTTTTAGAGAAATTTCAAAAATACAGGTGCCACAGTAGAGTTGTTGCACTTCTAGAGTGACCTTGGGAAAAATAAACTTTTCTCATAGTTAGAGTGTCCGAATGACTTTAGGGATGAGTTAAAGGATAACCAGACAGAGATACATTTCCAATAAGATATCTTGAGTTTAATTTGGAGCTTAGGAAGGCCTCCAAAAGTTTCCTGCAATAACACTCTGCATTTATGCACCCTCATTCAACACTTTTTGACCAGTCTTGCGAAAATCAACTTTTGACAAGGTAAATCAACTCCAATCAGAAAAATAAAGATATATTTTGAAATTAGATAGAAAAATATTTCCAACGGGCTATCCTGGGCCCAATTTGGACACCGTGAAGGCCTCCAAATGTGGTCTTCAAAAAGGTGAAAATTCTGTGTTTTTGGGTATTTTTGCACACAAAAAAATTCCCAAAGGTGCAACGACCTGGACATTGCGCTCTTTTTTGGGGCCTCCAATTTAAAAATGGCCACCACCATAATGTTCATAATGATTAGGACATCAACCCTAGCAAGTTTCAGAATATTTGGAGGAGAATTTGTCCCTCAAAAATGTAAAAAACCATCAAAATTTCATGTTTCTACCTCCTTTTTAGCCTGGTCACTACGCATTTACCAGTCTTGGGAGATCATGTTTTGGACAAGGTAAATGAGCACCATTTTGGAAAATGGAGATATATTTGGAAACTATACTCTGAGATATTTCCTATGAGATATCATGGAGCTGATTTGGACACCGGGAAGGCACTCAAAAACAGCTTTGAAAATAGGCTATTTGTTCTACTTTGACGCTGCACGTTTGCCAGGAAATTCCAATTTTCACAGTCTTCGGATTTTTCTCCAGTTTGAATTTTCACCTTGGGAAATGAGAAATGACTAATGTAAATGGTCAAGATGAATGTTAAAGTCATGTTTTTACTTTTATATAGGGTATATAAATTAGGTAAGTCAATCAATTGAGGTGTAATGAATCAGTTCCTAGAGATAGGAATGAGTCACTTTTCTCATCCTACACTCTAGCTTTCAGTTCAGCTTTTTATGTAATATCTCCCTCACCTCATGGATTCAATCCCTGAGGATGATAGGAGGTATTTTGAGGTCTATTTAGCTCGGGTTTCAGAGGATTCAAAGGGTTGGAAGTTGGCATCAGTTTGAAAGTTTGTATATTGATCAAGAAACATTTTGGCCTGGATATTAATGACAAATTGCTGCTATTTCTTTGGGATTCATGTGGTATGAATGTTTGACATAGTATTTTTCTGTGTGATCATTTGTATGAATGTATTGTAAGATCATAAACCTTTTCATGTCTATGATATGCTTAATTTCAATTTGAAAGGCAGAATTCATGTTTTTCATGCTCTGTTTTGGGAAATTTTGCATAATTTGTCCATTTTCTTCAGTTTAGGGAGAACTCATATCATATGCTCTTCCTAGCTCCTCACTGGTCTATTCATCTCACCAAAATCACCTTTAAGTATTAAACCTTCTACCTACCTTGACCCATCGAATGGACTACAATTTCATCTCACTGGCCCTAATCTAGTCCCCTTGACCTAATCCTCGTTTCAGTGAGCCCAACCCCAAATCAAATCCAACCCTTACACCCATTATCTAGCCTAAAATCCTACTTTCTCTAGATTTATTGGTTGTGACCCTTTTGGAGAGAGCCCTCTCTGGCTTGATAGGGCTAGCTATCAAGTCAAAATCTTGGTTTGTGGTTACCTCTGTTGGGATTCCTTCCTCAACCTTGGGAATCTGGTGGAGTGATAACATACTGGTGCCATTTCCGAGGAACGAAGAGAAAAACTTTTCCCTGGGTGTAAGAAAAATATCAGATCTGATTATTGATTGTGAACAACGATCAGGAGCAAAAAGGTTGTGCATCATTCACCTGGCGACTCTAGTGTCGAAAAATCCCAAGATTCAAAATTCTCATGGCGACTCCACTCTTCAAGAAATGGTAGCCTGAAGAACTTCTTGGTGACTCACTGTTGTCAAAATGGATTTGATTGCTCAAAGGTATGATCCTATGAATCGAGCTCATATTCTTGGTTTTCCGAACCATATTCCTCGTATATATTGGCAATCAGGACTGTCAAAGTTTAAGGGTCAAGACGGTGAAGATGCTAGTTTTAATTTGGTTAAATTTTATTTGCATATTCATAGACTAAAGATTGAGTTTCCTAAAGATTGTCTGATGAAGATGTTTATGGCTACCTTGGAGGAGAGAGCGAGATCATGGTATGAGAATCTACCATCTGCTAGTTTATATTCTCTAAAGGACTTTCATTCAATTTTCTTCCAACATTATCAAAGCTCTAATTCTTCCTTATCTATGATTGATAGTTGTTGTGAGATCTCCAATAATTTCATTGAGTTTCTTGAAAATTTGTGTGGGAATGAAGAGTGTCTAGATGATGAGCTCACATAATCCCTTAACGAATTTTTCCTCCCAACAAGAAATAGTAGTTTACTCCTTGGATGAAGAGATCCTTGAGCCTTTGCATGATAACCCTTTTCATCACCAACAAGAATCAGTAGTTCCCTCCTGAGATGATACAAACTAGGACCAAGAAAGAGAGGTGTTGATTCCCAATCCTGAAAATGAAAATCACGAAATCAATGTAAATTGCATTAAAACTCAGTTTTCTCCTTTATCTGAATATGAGATAGATCGGCTCTTGAACAGTCATATTACAACTCAAGAGAATGTAGATTTGTAGCTCTTATAGTGTTCACACAGTCAAGAATGTGTGATTTAAGCATCTTCCATTATTGAAAATGAAAGTATGGGTTTGAATGATGATATTCATGAGACTGATGAAGCCATACCGGAAGTTGTTGTGAGTAAACAGATTTGTTATGATGATTTCCTGCAAGGAGGTCAGCTAACAGATACTATTGTATTTCATAAAGAAAATAGGGATGTCGTGTTTAAAAATATTGAAGAATGTTTTCTATTCAAATATGATTTAGAATATGAATTTGAGGAGTGTGAGCCTAAGAGAGACAATATGCCAGAGAAAGAATCAAAGTTGCTCATGCTTCAGGAATTTGCAGCCAATGCTCAGATAGCAAAAAGTCATACTTCCCTATGCTATCCTATGGATCAACAACCAAGTTTTCTTTCAGATCAGAATGAAGAGTGTGCTTGTGTTTTTGCTGAATCTCAAGACAAGGTAACATTTCATATTTTTGAAGATCATTTTATTGATTTACTATAGTTATTAGGGAAGATGTATTTTCTTGTTTTCATGGACCAACAACACATGTTCAGTAAACACTTGGAGTGGCCTAGTTTTTGTTTTTTCTTCCTGCTCGAGGAAAGTGAGAGAAGAATTCAAGCAAGTAACCATCTGCTTGATTGGTTACACTAGAAGGATCACTTCACATGATTATACATATGTCTTCAGTAGGTAGGTGGTTGTCATAAGGATTTGAAGCCCTCAAGTCTTGGTGATGTACTACCATCAAGAAGTAGGGTAAGTTCATTTTTTTAGTCTTGTTTCAATCAAGTCAAATTGAGTCATTTTCATTCAGTTTGTGTCATTAAGTTGTCAAATAGTCAGTCCTGCATTTTAGCCTCAGTTATTTTGGCCGTATTTGGCCCAATGGAAGAAAACACTGATCTTCTCAAATCAGAGATCTGCGGTTCTTGAAACCTCTGTCAGAGCTACCATCCCCAATAAGGCCAATATTAGCGTCAGTGATCAAAATCACTAATTTCATTATCATTTAAGGTGTCTCACTCTGAAAGTTTTATATCATTCCATTAGGTCATGCTAAAAATTGTTCCACTGATGGTAGCCCTACTCAATAAAAATTCACTCTCCCTCATAAAATCACATTTTCTGATCACCTTCATGTCTTCTTAAGCATAATAACACCTGTGAAAATCTCATTTCACCATGTCATATCTCAGTCAAAGTCAATTATGACAGTCAGGTCATTCAAGGTCCCATTAGGTCATTAGGTTTTTGTCTTTCAAGGTCCAAAAATGCACCATTTCATTTGCATAAGGTCATCAAAGTATGAGAGTGATCCCAATAATGTCTCTTTACCATGTAAATATGACCTCCAAGATGGTTTCCATAGTTGTAATTTAATTTAAAGTGTGAGTTTCTTTCTAGGATGTAATATTTATTTCAAAAACAAAGATGTAATTTTCATGTATTCGTGTAATTTTATGTCAATTCAAATGTAATAAGTACTTAGTTCCCAAGGCTGCCAACTCAGAGTTCCAAATGCCAACACATCAAATGTCAAAGTGCAAGAGTTTTTATTTCATCAATTGATCAAATGTCAAAGGGAGTTGTCTTTTCCCAAGGGTGCTCAAGTCATCATTGTTCACAAGTACCAAAACCTAATTTCTTCTCCCATTGAGCTATGGTTTGCTATGGAAATGAGACATTTGAGTAGAAGAGGCACAAGGTAGGTCATATCAGTAAGTATGAGGCCATTCCAACTCAAAACATGTTAAAATTGGACAACTATGTCCAAACTCCATGTTGTGATGCTTAGATGAAGATACCAATATTTTTATTGGGTTCCTCTTTCGGAGAGGTGTAAGATCGATATAAAATTGATCTTAATCTGATGAGCAGAACATTTATTTTGAATTTATTTTTAAGAATTTCAAATATGTGCAGGTTGGCCTTAAGGTTTTACACCCCCAGCAGATGTGTCACACACCTCAATGATGGATATATATAGAGTCAACATTGGAGAGCATTTCACTCACACTCTCATCACACAAATATCCTCCTCTGATTGGATACGAGCATCTGAGAAACAGTTCCCATGTGGGAAAAAGGACGAAGTTGCTGAAGCTGAAAAAAGGACGAAATTTCTGTAGTTAGGGTTTCTGGGCAAGTTTGACCAGCATTGACTTTGGTCAATGCATGGTCCGAATTGGCTGAAATTTTGTGGAGAGTTCGATTTTTGAAGGCCTTACTCATTGGCACAAAAATTGAGGTCAAAAGGTTGACAAAAGTTGGATTTGTGTTGACTTTATTGTTGCTGCCCTGCATTGACTTTTCTGGACAGCGTTGAATTTTTTGGGGTTGACTTTGAGTTGACTAGGTGACTGATTTGAGGACTGTTGTGACACATTCTGGGTTGGCCGACCAAGAATTCTTTGCTAGTTGAAGCATCCTGCTGACTGCCGTAACGCACCAACACATTCTTCTGTTTCTGGTTTGTCTTCTATAGATCCACTGGTATGTTCTATCAGCATTTTACTTAACTGTTTATGTGATTGCTGTTATAAAAGTAAAGTTGCATCAAGCATAGAACATCTAAAAAAATTTACATGGTATCAGAGCTAAGGTGAAGACAAGCCCTAACTTATAGCAATCACCAAAAGAGAAAAATGAGTTCCACAAGTTATGGCTTCAAGGAGGATGACAAGATGACTGGAAGGGATAACTTCCATGCTTGGAAGATGATATTAGATCTCAAATTAGAAGACCATGATCTCATGGACTATGTACTGGGTAAGATACAAGAACCTCCATCCACTGCTACTGCTACTGCTACTGCTAAAACAAAGTACAAGAAGGGGGAGATCAAAGCAAAGTTGATGATCAGGGAATCCATTCATAAAAGCTTGGTGGCCTGCATCTCTGAGTTGGGCACATCCAAAGAGATGCATGATAAATTGATCCTCATGTTCAAGGCCAACAATGCAAATCAAGTACTATTCTTCAAGAATCAATTGAAGAATCTGAAGAAAGGCAGGGATGAGTCTGTCCAATCATACTTTTTGAAGCTGACTGAAATCAAGAACAATCTGCTAGCTATTGGGGAGACAATAGTTGATCGAGAGATGGTACTCACCACACTTGGAGGTCTCTCATCTAAATGGCACGTGTTCAACACTACCATTCTAAATAATAATGTGATACCTGACTTTGACGAATTACTGTCAAGATGCATTCAAGAAGAATCAAGAATGAAGGAGTATGGAAATGGAGGAAATGCTGCATACGCTACTCATTCTAGAAAGAAGAACTCTGGTGGTCTGAAGAATAAGGGTGAAGCAGGAGCCCAAGGAAAGAAGGGAAAATGTTTCACTTGTCATAGGCATGGTCACTATGCTAGAGAATGTCCTTTCAAGAAGGATTCTCCCGATAGTGATGACAGCAACAACAACCGAAGGAATGGAAATCAAAGGAACAATAGGTTCCAGGGAAAAAGGAAGGCTTCCTCAGACGAAAATGATCAACCTTTAAAAAGGTAAAGAAACTCTAGGTATGAGGAATCAAATGTTGTTGATAAAACAAATGAATACATTCTTGTATCTGCCCTCTCTGCTGCATCCCCGCCCGACACTATGGATGTCTGGCTGATAGATAGTGGTGCCTCTAGACACATCACTGGGTTCAATGAAACACTTTCTGACTTGAGAAGGATACTAATCTAGAAATTATCCTTGGAGATAATTCCACATGTCCCATGAAACGGACAAGGACTGTGACCCTCCACTTGTCTCAAGGACAAGTCCTTCACTTGCAGGATGTACTCTACGTACCAAATTTTAAGAAGAACCTTGTGTCTATATCGGCCATGGAAGACAAAGATTTCAATGTGGCATTTACTGATGGAAAGGTGCTTATGTGGAAGAAGAGCTTAAAGGAAGCTATCTCAATTGGGTTTAGAGTTGATACACTCTGCCAGGTTGGAGGAAGTCCGCTAGGAGCAATGACATGTGATACTATTCGACAGACTGAAATATGGCACCGAAGGTTTGGACACCTTCACTATAAAGCCCTTCCCGAAGCAAGGAAGGTGGTGACAGAGATGCCTGAGTTTCCAAATAATCATGAAGGTGTATGTAAGGGTTGTGCCAAAGGAAAACATACAAGGGGACCTTTCCCCTCTAGTGTCACAAAGACACCTGATGTCTTGGAATTGATCCATTCTGATCTATCTGGTATGCTGCCCGTGACATCCTTGGGAGGATGTTCATATTATATGACATTCATAGATGATTTCTCTCGCAAAACCTAGATATACTTCTCAAAGAAGAAGGATGAGGCTTTCATGTGGTTTCATACATTCAAAGCCTTGGTGGAAAATATGACAGGGAAGAAGATCAAGATTTTGAGGACCGAAAATGGCACTGAATATGAGTCAAATGAGTTCAAGGAATTCTGCAGAGAAGCTGACATTAAGAGGGAGACTACTACTGCCTATACTCCTGAATAGAATGGCGTTGCTGAATGAAAGAACAGGACCATTGTGGAAGCTGCCTGTGCCATGCTATGTGACCAGGGTCTACCGAAGTTTCTGTGGGGAGAAGCTGCGAATACTGTTGTATACATTCAAAACCGATGCCCTCATTTTGCCCTGGACTTCAAAACTCCCAAAGAGGTTTTCACTGGTAAGAAATCTGATGTCTCACATTTTAGAATTTTTGGATGTCCTGTTTATTTTCATGTGCCAAAAGAAAATAGAAGTAAGCTGGATGTTTTTGGGAAGAAAGGAATGTTTGTGGGCTACAGCGAAACTTCTAAGGCCTATAGAGTCTATGTACCTGGTCAAAGGGAAGTAGAGATATGCCATGATGTCACTTTTTGACGAAGATGCTTCCCTGAAGAAAGTAGTAGATCTTCCGAGATCTGAGGAAAATCATGAAGCAAGGCCTGGAAATCATGAGACAATCCCTGATGTTGAAGGACTAATGGACCCAATCGATCCATCTCCTTCACTGAGAAAGAGACCATCATGGCTCAGGGACACTCTCGAAGATGCTGAGGGACATGCTTCCCCAAGGGGAACATTCCAAGAAAGCAAGAAGTCGAATAGATACCAAGGGTATCTAGCAGCCATGAGTACTATTGTACAATCCGAGCATGGAACCTTTGAGGAAGCCATAAATCATCAAGTCTGGAAGGATGCTATGCACGAAGAGTATGAGTCCATTATGAAGAATGATGTCTGGGATGTGGTTCCAAGACCAAAGGACAAAGCAGTTGTCACCTCGAAATGGCTCTACAAGATCAAGCATGGATTTGATGGAAGTGCTGAAAAGTTCAAAGCAATATTCGTTGCCCGTGGCTTCTCTCAAAAGGAAGGCATAGATTATGATGACATATTTGCACCTGTGGCCCAATATACCACCATTCGATCTATTATAGCCCTTTCTTCTACGCAAGGATGGAGTCTTCATCAAATGGATGTGAAGACCGCATTTCTGTATGGTGCAATAAAGGAAGAGGTATATGTGGAGCAACCTCTGGGGTTCGAAGTCCAGGATCGGGACACCCATGTCTGCAGGTTGAAGAAGGCCCTCTATGTAGTATGGGCTGAAGCAAGCACCTAGAGCTTGGTACGAGAGGATAGATAGCTACTTGATTAAGCTGGGCTTCACTCGAAGTAATGTTGATCCGAACCTTTACTTCAAGGTTGTCAAGGGAAAACCTCTCATCCTAGTGCTATATGTGGATGACCTCCTCCTGACAGGTGTTGACCCTCTCATTCATCAGTGCAAGAGGGAGGGAGCTACTGAGTTCGAAATGAAGGACCTAGGACTGATGCACTAATTCCTAGGCCTGGAGGTCTGGTAGAGACTTGGCGAGATTTTCCTTTCTCAAGGAAAATACATTGTGAAGCTTCTAGAAAGATTTGGTATGGTGGACTGCAAGTCCGTGTCAACACCAATGGAACTCAACTTCAAGAAGTTGAGTGGCAGCACTGCTAAGCCCGTATTGTCAAATCCTATTGAGTATCGTCAACAGATGGTTGAGCCTCATCAATTTCACTGGGTTGGTGCCAGGAATCTTCTGAGATACCTTTGGGGCACAATAAACCATGGGCTGAGATACACTGCTGAGAGCGTGACACTCCTTGGATATACTGATGCCGATTGGGTTGGTAGTGTGGTGGATTGTAAGAGCACATCGGGATGCTACTTCAGCATTGGTTCTGCTTCGATTTCATGGATGAGCAGGAAGCAGAAGTCGGTGGCCTTGAGCACCGCAGAGGCCGAATACATTGCAGGAAGTATGGCCTGTTGTGAAGCAGTTTGGTTGCGAAAGCTCTTTAGTGAGCTGTTTGGACATGTGCTAGATACCACCGTGATAGTCTATGATAACTAGAGTGGGATTCTCTTGATCGAGAATCCGGTGTTCCACGACCGATCCAAGCATATTGATATCAGGTATCATTTCATCAGGGATATGGTACAGCGAGGCGCCATAAGGCTTGATCATATAGGAACTGATGAGCAGGTTGCAGATATTCTCACTAAGCCCCTGGGGAAGGTCAAGTTCCTAACCTTCCGTGAGAGACTTGGTATTGTGGAATGACCCTATGATGTGGGTCCTATTTGACGATGAGCTCAAGGAGCTCTGGGGGGCTTTGGGTATAGCTTCTCAAAGCTATGAGTAACCACAAGGCTAGGCTTGCCAAAAATTGTTGGTGTGCTTGGACCCCACCGTTGTGATTATTGAGTTGGTTCACCTCTCATTATCTGTGCCCCATATGCATCTTGCCCATTGAGTTCAGGGCTCATGGGAAGTACCTCTCATTTGGCCAATGAGGTGGGAAAAGCTAGATACTAGTAGCAAAGACTGATGGACGCATCAGAGATTGTCGTACTTTCTATATAGAATGGCACGGTCCAACCACTTGATCTGGGATCAAGTATAGTGAGGTTTTGGACCTCCAACTTACTTCGGGTTAGGTAAACCAACTTCGGGTTGGTATGAGACTCTTTGTGAGTCTGATAGAGGTTTCAGACCTCTAGGCTGAATTTGTCAGCTGGGGGATGATGTCTTTGTGACTGACCCACTTCTGTTCTGAAATAAAGAGGCCAACAAAGCAAGTTACGGCGGGATGACGCACGATGTTTGTTTGCACAGGTGGATGGAGTTCTCCCTAGTTGAGAGGGAGTGTTAAAATTGGACAAATAGGTCCAAACTCCATGTTGTGATGCCAAATGAAGATACCAATATTTTTATTGGGTTCCTCGTTCGGAGAGGTGTGAGATCGATATAAAATTGATCTTAATCTGATGAGCGGAACATTTATTTTGAATTTATTTTTAATAATTTCAAATATGTGCAGGCCGGCCTTAAGGTTTTACACCCCCAGCAAATGTGTCACACACCTTAATGATGGATATATATACAGTCAACATTGGAGATAATTTCACTCACACTCTCATCACACATATCTCCTCCTCTGATTGGATACGAGAATCTGAGAAACAGTTCTCACGTGGGAAAAATGACGAAGTTGCTGAAGCTGAAAAAGGGACAAAATTTCTGCAGTTAGGGTTTCTGGGAAAGTTTGACCAGCGTTGACTTTGGTCAATGCATGGTCCGAATTGGCTGAAATTTTGTGGAGAGTTCGATTTTTGAAGGCCGTACTTATTGGCACAAAAATCGAGGTCAAAAGGTTGACCGAAGTTGGAGCTATGTTGACTTTATTGCTACTGCCCTGCATTGACTTTTCTGGGGTTGAATTTGAGTTGACTCGGTGACTGATTGAGGACTTTTGTGACGCATTCTGGGTTGGCCGACCAAGAATTCCTTGCTGGTTGAAGCATCATGCTGACCATCGTAACGCACCAACACATTCTTTTGTTTCTGGTTTATCTTCTATAGATCCACTGGTATGTTCTATCAACATTTTACTTAACTATTTATGTGATTGTTGTTATAAAATTAAAGTTGCATCAAGCATATAACATCTACAAAAATTTACAAAACATCATCTCTCCATCGTTTTTTGAGAAGTCATTCCAAGAGTCAATTCATTTGCCACTCATAGGGTCGTTTTTTCTTCAAACTAGGTTTGTGACCAAAAAGAGATGAATTTGAAAATAGTGAGAGAGGTTTTTGTCAATAATAGGTCAAGGAAGGAAAAAAAAAATTCAATTTTTACACAGGTGTCATGGCTTTACAGAAATTTCAAAAATACAAGTGCCAGAGGAGAGTTGTTGCACTTCTGGAGTGACCTTGGGAAAATCATGTTTTCTCATAGATGGAGTGTCAAAATGACTTTATTGATGAGTCAAATGATAATTAGATAGAGATATTTTTCCAATGAGCTATCTTTAGCTCAATTTGGAGTTGAGGAAGGCCTCCAAAAGTTGCCTGCAACAGCACTCTACATTTCTGCACCCTCATTCAACATGTTTTGACCAGTCTTGGGAAAATCAACTTTTGACAAGGAAAATCAACTCCAATCAGAAAAATAAAGGTATATTTGGAAAATAGATAGGAAAATACTTCCAACGAACTATCCTTGGCCCAATTTGGACATTATTAATGCCTCCAAATGTGGTCTTCAAAAAGGTGAAAATTATGTGTTTTTGGGTATTTTTGCACACAAAATTGTTTCCAAAGGTGCAACGACCTAGACGCTGCGCTCTTTTTTGTGCCTCCAATTGAAAAATGGCCACCACCATAATGTTCATAATGATTAGGAAATAAAACCTAGAAAGTTTCAGAATATTTGGAGGAGAATTGTTCCCTCAAAAATGCAAAAAACCACCAAAATTTCATGTTTCTGCATCCTCTTTAGCCTGGTCGCTACGCGTTTACTAGTCTTGGGAGTTCATGTTTATGACAGGGAAAATGAGAACCATTTTGGAAACTGGAGGTATATTTATAAACTGTATTCAGAGATATTTACAATGAGCTATCATGGAGGTGATTTGGACATCGGGAAGATGCTCAAAACCAACTTTGAAAACAGGCTATTTTTTTTGCTTGGACAGTGCGCGTTTTCTAGGAAATTTCCAATTTTCACAGTCTTCAACAATTTTTCTCCAGTTTGACTTTTCACCTTGGGAAATGAGAAATGACTAATGTAAATGGTAAAGATGAATGTAAAAGTCAAGCTTTTACTTTTATCTAGGGTAGATACATTAGGTAAGTCAATCAATTGAGGTGTAATGAATTAGTTCCTAGAGATAGGAATGAGTCACTTTTCTCATCCTACACTCTATCTTTCAGTTTAGCTTTTCATGTAATATCTCCCTCACCTCATGGATTCGACCCCTGAGGATGAGAGGAGGTGGTTTGAGGTCTATTTGGCTCAGGTTTTCAAAGGATTCAAAGGGTTGGAAGTTGGCATCAGTTTGAAAGTTTGTGTATTGATCAAGAAACATTTTGGCTTAGATATTAATGACAAATTGCAGCTATTTCTTTGGGATTCATGTGGTATGAATTTTTGACATAGTATTTTTGTATGTGGTCATTTGTATGAATGTATTGTAAGCTCATAAAACTTTTCATGTCTATGATATGCTTAATTTCAATTTGAAAGGTAGAATTCATGTTTTTCATGCTCTGTTTTTGGAAACTTTTCATAATTTGTCCATTTTCTTCAGTTTAGGGAGAATTTGTATCATATGCTTGTCCTAGCTCCTCACCGGTATATTCATCTCACCAAACTCACCTTTAAGTGTTAAACCTTCTACCTACCTTGCCCCATCGAATGGACTGCAATTTCATCTCATTGGCCCTAATCTATTTCCCTTGACCTAATCCTCGTTTCAGTGAGCCCAACCCCAAATCAAATCAAACCCTTACACCTATTATCTAGCCTAAAATGCTACTTTATCCACCTTTCTTGGTTGTGGCGCTTTTGGAGAGAGCCCTCTCCGGCTTGATAGGGCTAGCTATCAAGTCAAAAGCTTGGTTTGTGGTTACCTCTGTTGGGATTCCTTTCTCAGCCTAGGGAATCTAGTGGAGTGATAACAAAGCCGACATGAAGTGAGATGCTTGTGCTTGTCTTGGAGGGTTTTTTGACACTTTTATTGAGTCATATACAAATTTATTATGCCCAAGAAGTGTCCTTCATACATTACATTAACTCTCTTTGAACATATGACTAATACTAAAGGCTCACAATGGGAACAATTACTAAAAATAAAATTTCTTTCTTGTGAAACCCATGAGACAAGCATTACAAAAATATATTTATTTTTCTTTACATCAATTACATAAAATCACATTTACATATGCCATTATGAATACCAAAACTAGTTACACTTTTAAACACTCCCTCTTAACTAGGGAGGTATTCATAATGGTACTTGGTCATTCTCAATTTGAATAATTTCTCATAAGAAGAGTCAGATTGGTAACCCATTTGTATAGCATCATATCAACCAGAATTGTCACATAGGAAGGCCTTGAATAACATCTCTATCTCGTTGTGAGATTTGAGCACAATACTGGCAAGGCCAATGATGTATAGACACCCTCATCATTGTCTCTCTTGGAACATACCCCACCCGGGTTCTCAGGGTGTCTTCCACCAGGACTATTCTTATCTTAGATTCCCAGTCCTCAAAGAATATTGATCTTCTACGACTTCTCTTATCTTGGATGCTCTAATATATCCTCAAAGAGCATCGAATTCCATATGTTTACCCAATCCTCCATTCTATATTCCCAAGTGAAGACAAGAATGGTGTGTCTATCTCTCCCTCTTAATTATGGAGGACATATCTATTCCAATAAAGGAATCACTCATTCCAGCGGAAGGAATGTACGAAATCTCCCTCTTTGACTAGGAATTTCCAAGTTTCTTCTAAGTAACATTAGCGGAATTTTGAGGTCTAAAATGGGCTTACTAAGAAAAATGTAAAACCAAAATAAACTTTATAAGAACCAATAGGATTCAAGAGGATGATGTCAACCATGGGGGATGATTCACCATATTTGGAGTAAAAAAGTAAAAAGATTAAAAATTAATAAAATAATAAAACTACTTTTTCAACTTATCTCCCTAAGGTTTTACTCAAATTTCGAGTGGGAGTACCCATTGGATGCAAAATTTAATTCCTCATTCAAGGCGTACCCATGTTGCATATTTTTGGTAGACCCTGCTACATAAAAAATGAGAAATACATGAAAATACATGATTGCAATCATGTTTTTATTGTATTTCTCATTATTCATGTACTAGGGTCCATCAAAAGTATGGAACTTGGGTACTCCGTAGATGAGGAATCAAATTCTACATCCAACGAGTGTTTTCACTTGAAATTTGAGTAAACCCATAGGAAGATAAGTTGAAAATACGAGTTGATTTTTTTTTCTTTCGTTTTTCCCTCCAAAATTTGATGATGTAATTTAAACTTATTTTATTGTTTGCAATATTATTTTATAATTTCCTAAGGAGGCGCATTTTATACCTCAAATTTACCTTAATGAAACTTGTTTCAAGGCTTCCTCTTAATTATGGACCTACATGAGCTCCTTAGGTGGAGATGATGGGACAACCGACTTCTTGAGTAACTCCTCCTCATGATGTCATGAAATTTTTTTCTTTATCTAGGAGTCTTCATGTTTGGGACTTCTACATATGGCACCGACCATCCATCATTTTCATCCATGAGTCAACCATGTCATCATCGGAAAGTTATTCATCAGTCCATATATGGCGTTCCTTTATGCCATGTGTTAGGTCCCTGTAATTTGTCAGATTGGAAAGACCAAATTGAACAAGGGTAACATCAAACCAATATTTTGAGTCCTAGGACCTAGCCTTCCTAGACTCAGAGAGGTCTCTCTCTATATTTGTGTACAATATGTAACTTGTATGATTTATGATGCTGATTTTTAGGCTAGTTATAATGATAGGGTTTGTTTGTTTGTTTTGTTTGGTTGGGTTGGGTGTCAAGAAGAACAGATAGAGTAAGAGAAATTCAAACCATTGGGCTATGGAGTCTGAAAAAGGTTTTGAAAAGTACAACAATAGGTCAAGGGTGTTTCATAGGGAAAGTTAACAAAGCCAAATGAATCTAAATAGGTTTATTGAGTGTGAAATGAACATTAAGTTATGAATGTAGTAGGTTTAAAGGGAAATTAAGAATCCTTTAACATAAAATATAACAAGAAGAGTCTATAAGAGTACTATGCATTAAGAAAGAATCAAGGGATAGGGTGCATCATAAACTTCTTTGACCTAGCTCTATCAAGTAAACTTTAAAACAACTATCCAACAAACCCTAGAGTGCAGGGAACTCCTAACTTCTCTAGCTACCTACCTTTAGAGAAAGAAAACATTTAAGATAGCACATAAGTAATGATTAAAGAGAAGGGAACTCCTAAATTCCTTAATCAAACTGTAAATACCTTCAAAGTAACCATTTCAGGATAGACTAAAGGACATGGCATACCATAAACTTCTTTAGCCTAAACCCTAATAAGCAAACTTCAAAGAAAAGCCTAGAAAAAAATGATTCAAGCTACACCAAAGGACAGGGCATACCATAAACTTCTTTGGATTGACTCTATTTAATCATTTTGAAGAAAAACAAGATAAGTGGAGTTAAAGAGCAATGAAAAATTCTTCAATTAGACCTAGCAGAGGAAAACATTTGAGCAGTAGACGAAGACAGACCTAAGGTGCCTCTAATAGCATATCTCAGCCTAAAATTTTTGTTCTAATGCAAGAGAAAAGATAGAACGATATGAAAACATAAGGAAACAATAACTAGATTAGAGAAAAATCACCATTAACCAGGTTCATGAATCCTATGAAGGTGCTTGCTCCATTGATGCTCAAACCAAAAACAATCACACAACTCCAAAGCCAATTTCTTCACAACTCCAAGTATATGTATTCATCTCAATAAACAACCAACAATAAACATGAAGCCTCCATACAATATTTAACTTGAAAATGAGAAGAAAAACCCTAGATAGGGTTCCAAAATGTCATTAATTACACATTTAATTCATTTTTGTCCTATGAGACCATGCAAGGCACAAGGCACAAATATCCCAAACTCATACATGCAAAAATAACTTCTAACCTAAGTTCTTAGCTAATTTGGGAATCATTTGACCTTTAGGGCCTCTCAATAACTTTAAAAATATCTACAAGTGTCTTTTTTTGACTTTCTCGCAAGGGCGCAATGCCAAGGTTCAAGGGTGCAACGCTAGGCCAAGGGCGTAACTTCAAAACTGGAACAATAGCTTGAGTTGCAGCTAAGTTTTGGAGGCCTTCCCGGTGTCCAAATGAGCTCCATGATAGCTCATTGGAAATCATGTCCTATCTAGTTTCCCAACCTGGATTTTGTTTTCAGATTGGTGCCCATTTTCTTAGTCAAAAACCATTTCTCCCAAGAATACTTAGGGCACAGCGCCAGTGTTGAAAAGAGGGTAGAAAGGTGATTTTTAGGTGGTTTTTGGCCCTTTTGAGGGACCAGTTTTGCTTCAAATGGTCTGAAATTCTCTGAGGATGATGTCCTTGTTATGAGGAACATGAATATGTAAACCTTTTCCCATTTGAGTGCCCCAAAAAAGAGCGCAACACTAGTGGTGCTGTGTGTTTGGCCCAATTTCTGCATGTCAAACTGTCTTACTAAATGCTGATGTTTTTTGAAAGAAAATATGTTGTAGGAATAAAAATGTGACCTTTGAAGAAGTAAATGCCTTGGGTTGAGTTATTAAAATTTGTCTTTGTGCTAATATTCTTTTGAATTTCCCTTTAATCTTTGTTTTAGGCCTCTAAACCTGATTTTCCTTTTAACCTCTGTTTTAGGCATTTCACTTGGATTTGCCTTAAAAAACAATTATAATCTGTTTTATCTCTTTATCTTCATCTCTGTCTTTTGATTTGTCTTTAATATTTCTGATTTTGTGCCCTTAAACCTGATTTGCTTTATCCTTGAGTGGATTTGATCTTGGAACACTGATTAAGATAATGAAATTTACCTTTACACATAGGCAAACTCATCACTTTCACTCTGCACGTCTCTTTGGAATTTTCACCTCACTACCACTGCCACTGTATCCCTCTTTTGAAATTGTGAAAAATCTGTTTTGGAAACCCTAGGACTGATGAGGAAATGAGATGAAAGGAGGGTAATGGGATGGCAGCCTTGCAAGTGAAGGAAAAGAGTGAAAGAAGGAAATGGGTGTAGGGGCAAGCTTAGATGAATGACAACCCTTGAGCACTGTAATAACTCTGTCTATCACTGAATTTCTTTGAGGAGGGTTAAGTAATGGCAAAACAGTGATTTCAAGCTTGAATACCTAGGGTTTGATTTAGGGTTTCACTCCATTCATTTAATGATGATAAAAAATAGCTTCAAAGTGGGTTATGGCATGCACTTACCTCTTATCAGTGCCTTAGAAGACTTGAGCCAAGAATTTGAATAAATTTGATTTGATTTGGGTGATTGGATCACTTAGAGAGCCTCTCTGCCCAAGGGCGCAGTGCCAGTGTTAAGATCGCAATGCCAATTCTTGAGCGCCAGTTCCTAAGCGTGCATCGGCTTTTTGAAGACGACATTTGGAGGCATTCCTGGTGTCCAAATTGGGCCCATGATAGCTCTTTGGAAATATTATCCTGTCTAATTTCCAAATCTACCTTTTTATTTTCTGATTGGAGTTTATTTGACGTGTAAAAAGTTGATTCTCCCAAGACCGGCCAAAAAGTGCTGAATGATGGTGCAGAAATGCAGAGTGTTTGTGCAGGAAAATTTAGGAGGCCTTCCTCAACTCCAAATTGAGCTCATGATAGATCATTGGAAATCTCTTCCAGCAAAGTTTTCATTTGGCTCATCAAGCAAGTAATTTTGACACTCCAGCTATCTGAAAACTTGATTTTCCCAAGGTCACTCTAGAAGTGCAGCAAACCTCTTGTAGCACCTATAAATTTCACATTTATCCCAAATAATGATACCTGTATGAAACCTGAAGGAGGGTTTTATTCCTTGACCTATGAGGGACAAAAACCTCTCTCAATTTTGTTAATTTCATCTCTGTTTGGTCAGAAACATAGTTTGCAGCAAATCTGGCCCTATGAGTGACAAATGGCTTGACTCTTGGAATGAATTCTTGGAAAATGATTAAGGCATGATGTTTATGAGTTGGTGTGGCTTCATGCTTTCTGATATTACCTACCATATGGATTCTCTGCTCCTATGTCTCTTTTCCATAGCAAAACCTAGCTCAGTGGAAGAGGATATTAGGGTTTAGTGCTTCTGTCCAGTTCACCTTACCTTTTTCCATATTCCATCAATATTTTCTACTAGACTTTCTTCATGTTTGGCCTTGTGTGCTTCCTTCATGTCATTTTCTGCAAGCGGTCACTGTTTTGGCACTCAACTGTACCATCAAGTGTATAAACCCTAATCATCTTCAAGACTAAGTGTTTCCTCTTTTCCTTGTTGCAAGTTATTTCCATTCAGGAGTAGTCATTCTACCTCATCGGTACCTTCTGCTGATAGAACCTTCAAAACTCCTGTAGAAGTGCCAAAGTTTGTCCTTTTTCCTCATGTGTAGACTCTGAACTGAAAATATAATCTTCTTTGGAAATATTTTAGGCCCTTCTTGAATAACCATGTCTTGACATTCCATTACATCTGAGCTAGATTCTAGCAAAGGAAAAGCAGTGCCTGAAACATCCAATGATGATCTTAAAACATGTAAAAACCTTAATGACCTAGTGGGAGGGTTCTTTGACTTGATTTTGACTGAAATTTGACATGGATATCTTCAAGTGAAAACAGAGTATGGTCAAAAGTGTTGTATTGAGGATCCAAAATCCAATGTACTTGATTTATCTAAAGAGCCTACAGAGATAGTTTTGATACCATCAATGCTTGAGGAACCTGGGGAACATGGGAATGAGTAGGCTATAGGAAACCCTAGAGGGAAAGTGGAGTTTATGGACAAGGGGAAAATAGGGAAATGAGGTTATATACAAGAAAGGAGGGTGAAAATGAGAGGTATAATCCCACAAGGAGTTTGTAGGAGTGACAAGGTGACGATGAAATGGCAAATTGATAGAATAGTGAAAAACGTTTCTATAAGGATAATGAAGGCAACGAGATTTCTAAAACTCACAATTTTCAAGGAATGTTGTTTTTAGAAATCTAGAACCATTCTATAGTCATCTATAAATAGTGAAAAATACTGATGAGTAACAGTGGCTCCGCTTGGGGAGGGCAGCTCCTTTTCAAGAGGTGTCCAGAACCTCAGAGTTCAGATCTCTAAGTTTTGAAGATCAGTACCTTACTTGTACTTGGCAGATCCCTTTTCCTTCACTTGTTGATTTACTCCTGTTCTTTGAAACTATGATCTCAAAATATGAAAAGAAAAACATGATTGCTTCAATATCAACTGTACCTACCCATCATACTTGGCCTAACATTTTTTTTCTTTTGGGTGCACTTGGATTGGCAAACCTTGAACATCATTTTTCTTTTGAAAGCACAAAAACTATCTATTTCTACCCTTGTAAATTCCAAGAGCTCAGATTAGATTGATGAGCTCTTTTATTCTATACCTAATCTACTTAACTGTCAAGGTTAAGCAGTTTGATAGATTTTCATTCTCTAATCTACTAACATGAAATTCAAAACATGAACAAATTAAGGTTTGAGCTATTTGATTTGTCATGAGCTATGGAATTTTGGACAAGCTTCTCATAGATTTATTTTGCAAAAAGGTAAAACTGAAAACATGAGGGCTGTAATTTGGAATTTGTTATGCATCCCTCTCCATCTCTTTTGGTTCAGATTTGAGCATTGAGAACCAATATCTTTCCCTAATCTATCCTACTGATAAGCCAAATTTACATGGTTTTTCAAACCCTCATTCACTAACCTATCAACAGAAATTTAAAACATGTTCAATCATGGTTAGGCTGTATGACTGAACATGAATTTCCTTTCTCAAAGTAGTGGCATATGGACTTGCACACTTTCAGAAATACTCTTTTTTGGTATGGGGCTTTACCTCTTATTTTTATCTGCCCTCTTTTCTTATTTCCTTTTCTTTTGCATTTCATTTTTACAAAACGATCTAAAACTAAAAATATGCTCATAGTGCTGAGCTTAATTTCATACCTATCTATCATAATCTAACTTGGAGGCATATATTCATTAAGTGAACTCCTTTCTCCAATGCATCCAATAAAGTAAGTGACTAGATGATTGATTCTTATTCAGCCTTTTAGGTATGCTGAAAGGCCACTCCCATTTTTCCTTATTCTGAACATTAGCGCTCCAAATTTTCTTTAAACTCCGCAACAAGTTATTCTCAGAATATTGTACTCCCTCGTTAAATGTCTCTAAGTGACCAACAAAATGATCTCTGAATAGTACCTGGCTATGAGGATTTAAACCATGGGCTTCATCCAGGACTACTTCTTGTTCCACTTGGTTGTGTTTAGGATGCTTTTGAGAAATACACTCCACCCCTTCTTCAGTTAAAATAGGAGGCATTTTACGCTTTCTTTGAACAAAAACCCAGTTTCCCTCTTTCTCTTGTGAAGGCTGGTCATAAGGCTGAAGGTATTGTTTAGGAGCATCATCTGGCAATAGGTTTTCTAGAGGAGGTAGCACAACATTAGTATCAATATTTTCTATAGCTTCTGCTTGAAGAAATGTTTCAATGGATAGGTTAGTAGTAGAAAAAACATAAATTTTTTCTTTATAAAAAATTTTAGAGGCTGGATGCATGTTTAGAAACTGATTTATTTCTTCCTCTGTTAAAGGAGGAGGAATTTTGTGTTTCATTTGGATAGAAAACCATTTTCCCTCTTTCTCTTATGAAGGCTGGTCATAAGGCTGAAGGTCTTCTGGAGCCTCACATAGAAGAGATGGTGAATCATCACTTGTCCCTTTAGAGAGATCCTGTGGATTTTCTGCCATTTCCTTATTGATTTCCTCCTCAACTAACCCCTCTTGGTTGTTATGACAGTTAAATTGAGTATGAAATGCATGAATTTCCTCTAATAGATCCTCAAGATGCCAAATTCCCAAATCTTCATTAATGTTTACAAGGTATTGTATGAGATCTTCGAATTAATCACAAAAATTTTCAGCTAATGATAGAGATGGAAAATTTTCTTTATAATGCTCATAAAATACCTTTTGGAAATCCTTTAAAGAAAATAGTCTACCAGGGTCTAGGCCTTCATACCATTCCCTTGCTTTACCTTCTAATATCCCCATGAACATTTTCATGAGGCAGTCCTCGTGCCATTCAACTTTTAACCTCCATGTATGTATGTGAAATTTGATGAGATGTAACAAGGGGTCATCAAACTTTTCATCTTGAAACATAGGCAGGTTTGTGCCCCAATTTATTTGAGGCATTTTGTGGGGGAATCTAGGAATGTGATCTCTGTTCATTGGAGCATACCTGTGCTGTATCCTTGGATTCATATTTGTCAATTAGTCAGAGGAAAGGGTTAGTGCATCTTTATAACCAATCTAGATTCTTCTACCAGTGGAGTCTTTAGGTCTATTTGAGAGTTGTGGAGTCACCAGGTGGAGAATTTTAATTTTGTTGTCCACCATCAGTAACCAGGTATTTTGCAAGTTTTTAAAGGTTTTCAGGTAGAGATCTTGCTCTGTGAATTGGTCTGACAATAGTTGAATCTTCAGTATTATAATTTTTCCTTAGGATTCTGGGTCAGGGTGAGATCTGGTGCTAAATATTTGTGAAGCCAGATTTCAGACCCACAACATAGAGAGGCTGAAAGTTTATATGAATTTGAAAACAAAACCAATCTGTAAAAATGAAAAATATTGAATTCACATAGTATGTGGCTGGGTTTTATACTATTAGGATTGATTAATGCATTCACAGGGGATTCTGTGAGAAACATTGGAGTCACTAGGTCTACTGGAAAGACAGTGGATTCATGAGGTGGATGATGCTAAGTGTTTTGAAGATTTGTTTGTTGTCCACCATCAACAATTGGATACCAATCTAGAGATATTTTTTGGGTTTTCTGAGTTCTTTATGTAACACTATGATTTTTAATGAGTGTTCCCTAATGTGTTTTCCATTGTGCTAGTATGGCAAATCAACTAGATATCTTTGTTGGCTAACACTTGATTTATCTAAGTTTGATAGGGGATTTTTGAGTTTTGAAGGAATATTTAAGTTTTTACTTACTTAGTCCCCAGCACAGTCGCCATTATGTTAGGTCCCTGTAATTTGTCAGATTGGAAAGACCAAATTGAACAAGGGTAACATCAAACCAATCTTTGGAGTCCTAGGACCTAGCCTTCCTGGACTCAGAGAGGGATCTCTCTATATTTATGTAAAATATGTAACTTGTATGATTTATGATGCTTATTTTTAGGCTAGTTATAATGATAGGGTTTGTTTGTTTTTTTTGTTTGGTTGGGTTGGGTTGGGTGTCAAGAAGAATAGATAGAGTAAGATCAATTCAAACCATTGGGCTATGGAGTCTGCAAAAGGTTTTGAAAAGTACAACAATAGGTCAAGGGTGTTTCACAGGGAAAGTTAACAAAGCCAAATGGATCTAAATAGGTTTAGTGAGTGTGAAATGAACATTAAGTTGTGAATGTAGTAGGTTTAAAGGGCAATTAAGAATCCTTTAACATAAACTATAACAAGAAGAGTCTATAAGAGTACTATGCATTAAGAAAGAATCAAAGGACAGGGTGCACCATAAAATTCTTTGACCTAGATCTATCAAGTAAACTTTAAAACACCTATCCAACAAACCCTAGAGAGCAAGGAACTCCTAAGATCTCTAGCTATCTACCTTCAGAGAAAGAAAAATTCAAGATAGACTCCTAAATTCCTTAATCAAACTGTAAATACCTTCAAAGTAACCATTTCAAGATAGACTAAAGGACAGGGCATACCATAAAATTCTTTAGCCTAAACCCTAATAAGCAAACTTCAAAGAAAAACCTAGAAAACAATGAATCAAGCTACACCAAAGGACAGGGCATACCATAAAATTCTTTGGCTTGAATCTATTTAATCATTTTGAAGAAAAACAAGCTAAGTGGAATTGAAGAGCAATGAATAATTTTTCAATCAGACCTAGCAGAGGAAAACATTTGAGCAGTAGAAGCAGACAGACCTAAGTGCCTCTAACAACATATCTCAGCCTAAAATTTCTGTTCTAATGCAAGAGAAAATATGGAACAATATGAAAACATAATGAAACAGTAACTAGATTAGAGAAACATCACCATTAACCAGGTTTGTGAATCCTATGAAGGTGCTTTCTCCATTGATGCTCAGTCCAAAAACAATCACACAACTCCAAAGCCAATTTCTTCATAACCCCAGGTCTATGTATTCATCTCATAAACAACGAACAATAAACATGAAGCCTCCATGCAATATTTAACTTGAAAATGAGGAGAAAAACCCTAGCTAGGGTTCCCAAATTTCATTAATTACACATTTAAGTCATTTTTGTCCTATGAGACCATGCAAGGCCCAAGGCACAAATATCCCAAACTCATATATGCAAAAATAACTTCTAAGATAACCTATTAGCTAATTTGGGAATCATTTGACCTTTAAGGTATTTCAATAATTTTAAAAATATCTCCAAGTGTATTTTTTTGACTTTCTGGCAAGGGCACAATGCTAAGGTTCAAAGGCACATTGCCAAAACTGGAAAAATAACTTGAGTTGCATCTGAGTTTTGGAGGCCTTCCTGGTGTCCAAATGAGCTCCATGATAGCTCATTGGAAATCTTGTCCCGTCTAGTTTCCAAATATGCCTTTGTTTCTAGATTGGTTCCCATTGTTTTATTCAAAAACCATTTCACCCAATACTGCTCAGGGCGCAACGCCGGTGTTGAAAAGAGGGTAGAAAGGTGATTTTTAGGTGGTTTTTGGCCCTTTTGAGGGACCGGTTTTGATTCAAATGGTCTGAAATTTTCTGAGCATGATGTCCTTGGAATGAGGAACATGAATATGTAAACCTTTTCCCATTTGAGTTCCCCAAAAAAGAGCGCAACACCTGTGGCGCTACACGTTTGGCCCAATTTCTGCATGTCAAATTGTCTTACTAAATGCTGATGTTTTTTGAAAGAAAACATGTTGCAAGAGTCCAAATGTGTCCTTTGAAGAAGTAAATTCCCTGGGTTGAGTTATTCAAATTGGTATTTGTGCTAATATTCTTTTGAATTTCCCTTTAATCTCTGTTTTAGGCCTCTAAACCTGATTTTCCTTTTCACCTTTGTTTTAGGCATTTAACTTGGATTTGCCTTAAAAAACCCTTCTAATATGTTTTATCTCTTTATCTTCATCTCTGTCTTTTGATTTGTCTTTAATATTTCTGATTTTGTGCCCTTAAAACTGATTTGCCTTATCCCTGAGTGGATTTGATCTTGGAACACTGATTAAGATAATGACATTTACCTTTACATGGATGCAAACTCGGCACTTTCATTTTCATCACTTTCACTTTGCATGTCTCTTTGGAATTTGTACCTCACTAACACTACCACTGTCTCCCTCTTCTGACATTATGAAAATTCTGTTTTGGAAAGCCTAGGACTGATGTGGAAATGAGATGAAAGGAGGGTAATGGGATGGCAGCCTTGCAAGTGAAGGAAATGGGTGTAGGGGCAAGCTTAGATGAATGAAAACCCTTGAGCACTGTAATAACCCTGTCTATCACTGAATTTATTTGAGGAGGGTGAAGTAATGGAAAAAGAGTGATTTCAAGCTTGAATACCTAAGGTTTGATTTAGGGTTTCACTCATTCATTTAATGATGATAAAAAATAGTTTCAAAGTGGGTTATGTCATGCATTTACCTCTTATCAGTGCCTTAGAATACTTGAGCCAAGATTTGGAAGAAAATTTATTTGATTTGGGTGATTGGATCATTTAGAAAGCCTCTATTTCCAAGGGCACAACGCCAGTGCTGAGGGCGCAACACCAGTGTTGAGGGCGTAGCACCACTTCCTGAGCTCGCAACGTCTTTTTGTAGAGGGAATTTGGAGGCCTTCGTGGTGTCCAAATTGGGCCATGATAGCTTGTTGGAAACATTATCCTATATAATTTCGAAATATACCTTCTTTTTTTTCTAATTGGAGTTGATTTGACCTGTCAAAAGTTGATTCTCCCAAGACCGGTCAAAACATGCTGAATGATGGTGCAAAAATGCAGAGTGCTGGTGCAGGCAACTTGTGGAGGCCTTCCTCAACTCCAAATTGAGCTCATGACAACTCATTATAAATCTCTTCCACTATAGTTGTAATTTGGATCATTGATAAAGTCATTTGGACACTCCAGCTATGAGAAAACTTGATTTTCCCAAGGTCGCTCCAGAAGTGCAACAAACCTCTTGTAGCACCTATAAATTTGAAATTTCTCCCAAATCATGATACCTGTGTGAAAAATTAAGGAAATTTTTCTTCCTTGACCTATTAGGGACAAAAACCTCTCTCACTTTTGTTAATTTCATCTCCATTTGGTCAAAAACATAGTTTGAAGAAAAACTGGCCCTATGAGTGAAAAATGGCTTGACTCTTGGAATGAATTCTTGGAAAATGATGGAGGCATGATGTTTATGAGTTGGTATGGCTTCATGCTTGATAATATGACCTACCATATGCATCCTATGCTCCTATGCCTCTTTTCCATAGCAAACCCTAGCCCAGTGGAAGAGGAAATTAGGGTTTAGTGCTTCTGTCCAGTTCACCTTACCTTTTTCCATATTCCATCAATATTTTCTGCTAGACTTTCTTCATGTTTGGCCTTGTGTGCTTCCTTCATGTCATTTTTTGCAAGTGGTCACTATTTTGGCACTCAACTGGACCATCAAGTGTATAAACCCTAATCATCTTCAAGACTAAGTGTTTCCTCTTTTCCTTGTTGTAAGTTATTTCCATTCAGGAGTAGTCATTATACCTCATCAGTACCTTCTGCTGATAGAAACTTCAACACTCCTATAGAAGTGCCAAAGTTTGTCCTCTTTCCTCATGTGAAGACTCTGAACTGAAAAGATAATCTTCTTTGGAAATCTTTTAGGCCCTTCTTGAATAACCATGTCTTGACATTCCATTACATCTGAGCAAGATTCTAGCAAAGGAAAAGCAGTGCCTGAAACATCCAATGATGATCTTAAAACATGTAAAAACCCTAATGACCTAGTGGGAGGGTTCTTTGAGTTGATGTTGAATGAAATTTGACCTAGATATCTTCAAGTGAAAACAGAGTATGGTCAAAAGTGTTGTATTGAAGATCCAAAATCCAATGTACTTGATTTATCTAAAGAGCCTATAGATATTTTTGAGACCATAAATGCTTGAGGAACCTAGGGAACATGGGAATGAGTAGGCTATAGGAAACCCTAGAGGGAAAGTGGAGTTTATGGACAGGGGAAAAATAGGGCAATGAGGTTATATGAAAGAAAGGAGGGTGAAAATGAGAGGTATATGCCCATAAGGAGTTTGTAGGAGTGACAGGGTGATCATGAAATGGAAACTGATAGAATAGTGAAAAACGTTTCTATAAGGATAATGAAGGCAGTGAGATTTCTGAAACTCACAATTTTCAAGGAATGTTATTTTCAGAAATATAGAACCATCCTATAGTCATCTATAAATAGTGAAAAATACTGATGACTAACACCATGTTTCCTTCTTCATGCTATTTTTACTTAAGGATATTTCGTCCTACTACATGTGCATCGGTGGTGGAAGACATCCATAGATACTCCCTTGGAAGCCCTGCATAAACCCATCTAGATGTGTGTTCAAAAATAAAGGAATGAAAATTAAAATCAACATTACCTTTATGATGGTATTTCATCATGACATCTACAAGTTCGGATCAGCATCCTACATACATATCAACACATCTCTGAAATATATATATATATATTCTCAAGGGTCTCTTTCTTTTTCAGACTCCATCATATTCTTCATATCTTCCATGGAGATATCCTAGTCAAATATTCTTGGTCTTTAGGATGTTGATTGTATTTACCATGGTTGGATATTCCACGATCTCTTCCTTCCTTTCATCACACATCTCATTCCCAGGAGCTTCCAATCAGAGTTCCTCAATTTTTTTCAACCACCTCTTACCTCATATGAGGACATATTATGTTGATTTCATTTAGTGAATGTGTGACCCTTGCATTCCTGCATTCCTTTGAGGGAGGATATCCTTACGTTTTATCATGCTCTTTAGATAAATAATTGGTCCATGTTACCTGCAACCATATGACATGACTTCCAAAATATCAAATGTAAGAATCCATGCCTCATTTTTCCTTTGGGTCATCCGAATTTCCTGGAACAACTTCCTTGATTGAAAGAGCTTCAATCTCTTGATCTGCTTCACCTTTATGTCATCATACCATCATCCCATGAATTCTACAAGTTTGGAATTCTTTATGAAACACTTGCTTCCCTTCATGATTGATGAACCTTTCAATGAAGATTCCATCAAATAATATTTAATATCTAAAGTATCCCCATCAATAGATGTTTTCTTTCGACATATGTATGATGGACCTAGTACTACATGACCTTGCCACTTATGTTCCCAATGAGATTCCCAAGAACTATATCCTTGACTTGATAGATTCTAGCCAACTTTCATTCTTTCCTATGATGATGTCCCAAGATATTGCTTCCAATGCTTCTATGATGTCTTGATGCATCCCATTAATTGAATTATGATAGCTATATCTTACAACATAATACTTAGGAACTTGAAAAGAACTTAGGTGAGGAAGAATATATCACTAATAGAGATCTCTTACTTCCTCTTTATTGGACTTATTCTTTTTAGCTTCCTCTAATTTTATGGCGATATGGGCTTCTTCACTTCCTCTTTTGTTGTCCTTCTTATCCTTAGGATAATCTCCTTTGTAGTTTCCACATTCCTAACACCCATAGCATTGAATTTTGTACATGCCCCTTTTATTTTTCCAAGAACCAGAATTTCCAAATTTTCCCCTTCTTCTTGTCACTGTAGCATAAGATTGATTTTTCTCACCTACTCCCACATCAGATTTGGCCTTTAGTATAGTTTCTTTAATCTTTCATAGTGACCATAGATCCTAGAATGGAGTAGCATATTTCTTCCCATAAATACTTGAAGTAAAGCTACCCCACTCCTCTGGTAGTGAATTTAATGCAATTGTAGTCATTTCACTATCAGACATGTCTTCTCCTAGATATTGTAGTTGGTCCCTTTTCTTTTTCCAAGAACTAGACTTTCCAAATTTTCCCTTTCTTCTTGTCATTGTAGCATAAGATTGATTTTTTTCACCTACTCCCACATCAAATTTGGCCTTTAGTATAGATTCTTCAATCTTGCATAGTGACCATAGATCCTAGAATGGAGTAGCATCTTTCTTCCCATAAATACTTGAAGTGAAGTTACCCCACTCCTCTGGTAGTGAATTTAATACAATTGTAGTCATTTCATTATTAGACATGTCTTCTCCCAGATCTTGTAGTTGGTCCTGGATCTCAGATATCCTCATAAAGCATGAGGCTATTCCATATTCCTTTGGCATATTTAGTTTGTATAGGTCTTGTCTTAATGAGATGAATTCTCCAACAATGATTATGGAATACAACTCTAACCATTTTTCATAGATTTCTTTTGAAATTGTGAGTTTAGATATATATGGGATGAGGGGATCCTTGATGGATTCTATGATAATCCTTTGAGCCCTAAATTCTCCTTTCATATACATGGCAAGCTCTTGAGCATATTCCTTTCTTGGTTTACTGATAGAACCTTTCACATGTTCCATAACCTCATTTTCAATGAGATTTAGCTCTATCCTTTTATTCCATGCAAGATAGTTTGAAGCCCCAACCAATTTGTTACTTTCCTTGCAAAAAGAAATTTTGATAGATTCATATGTGGACATAAATATACTTACTTGATAGGATGTTCCTTCTTCTTGTTTATTCCTTTATGTTTATGATGATATATAGGATAGAAAACTTCTCCTTGATGAAGGTAGTTTTATTCAAGAATGATCCTTGATTGCAAAGATGACAACGCCTTTTGATTTAGCTTCCTTTGGATGAATAGTCTCCAAAACAATTTAACTTGAGTAGATGTAGGGTTTTGGCCTTCTCCTTCTTGATGATGATCCCAATACTTATTTGTATAGTTATTTTATCTAGGGTTATGGTGCTTATTTTGACTTGAAGATTATCTTCACTTTGATGCTTTCCTTGAAATTTGATCCTTGAGTGTCCCTTGATAAGATGCTCTTCCTTGAATTAGTCACCTTAGCTCTGAAACCATGTTTAGAAATATAGGGCATAGTGATTATGTGATTTCTCTTCTATTAGTAACTTCTTGTGAGTGTTTTTTACTTATTTAGATTAGGATCTTCTTTTACCTAGGTTATTAATTTTCTTCTTCATCAAACAACTACCAATGTGTGAGCCATAAAGAGACAAGAGACACAAATAATAGGCTATCATACAGGGCCAACACCTCTCACTTTTTGAGAGGAAAACCCGAAAAAATTCTTCTTCTTATAGAGATTCCAATTGAAGAATTCCAAGACCAAGACCCTCGACCTATCTACCACTCCAAGACCAAGATTACCCTAAAAAAAATCCAAAAACTAGAGTTTAGAACCTCTCTTTCCTTCTTATTATTTTGTTGACCTTTAAAGATCCCCCGTTGTACTTCACATCCTTTTTCTTCATACTGTGATAACTGAAATTTTTCACTGCAATTTTACAATGTGAGCTACCTATTAATAGTAGTTTTCCTCTGTATATGAGCTGACATGACATTAGGTGAAACAACGTGTCCTTTCATGAAGATTTTATTATCCTTTTGAACTTGACATGAGGGGGGATGCTTGTGCTTGTATTGGAGTTTTGTTTGACACTTTTATTGACTCATACACAAATGTATTATGCCCAAAAAATTTCCTTCATACATGAAATTGACTCTCTTTGATTTTATGACTGATCCTAAAGGCTCACAATGGGGAAAATTACTAAAAATAAAGTTTCTTTCTCATGAAACGCATTAGACAAGCATTACAAAAATAATTTTATTTTTATTTACATCAATTACATAAAATCACATTTACATATGTCATTATGAATAATGAACCTAAGTTACACTTTTCAAGAGGGCCAAACCTAGAGTTTGGTAAATAGGCAAAGTAAAATCCATGTAATGGGCCCTTGAAACCAATGTCACATTGTTCAGGTTTGTGTTCGGGTTCGGAAATGATTAGGTTTGGTTTGAGTTCAAATTTTTTGATGAGGTTTGGATGATGTTCACCATTAGGTTTGTATCTATATTAAGAAATCAACATCAGTAAACTTCAAAAATGCTATCACGGACATGGAAACTATAAGGTTAAATTACAAGCTTGAGTTGTGACATGAAGTTATGAGTTTTGATCTATGGACTTGGTAAATGGCTATGAGGTTCGCCGAGCCTCAAAATTTTTATAAGGTTCGCCAAAATTTGAACCTCAAGGTTAAATTTCGACAACCTTGTGACATAGCCTAAAGCTTGTCTAGAAGTGGACTGATCAAACATTGGAAACCTGAAAATCTAAAGAAAAAATGGAAATATTGGGAGAAATATTTGGTCTTTTCAACATTGATTTGAACTAAACTAATAGGAATGCACAAATTTAGAGCCTATAAAACATTAAGGAGCTTGTGGGGCTTGGGTGCAATGGTTCAGGTTTGGATGTGAAGGGAAATATCAAATATTATGAAAAGGGACCTAACGCCTAATGCAAGTGTTAGTAAGTTAATATATTTCATAGGTTTTCTTAATATATCTTTTCCAACCCTAGTTAGAGGATAATAATTAAGGTATTTGGACAAGTTGATCCTCAAGGAAACTCTTTTTTCGACAGAATGTAAAAAATTGATTATGGTTGTGATAGATAAATCCTCCAAGTGGCATATAAATATATTGAAGAAAGGCCAACATTACAAAGTGTTGGAGAGGTAAATCCCCTCTGCCGACAGAGGCGATCCCTACTAGCCCAGATCGGGTCTAGCAACAATCGTATCACGCTAAGGTGCAAGTTCCTAATTGCAAGAGACCAAATTGCGAAGAAGGCCTACCTTAAGTCCAACTTTGTTGTTCGTAGAGAAGATAGCGCTCCCATTTCTTTGCTCCGGCAGATCACAATTCTCCTGCTTGTCGCGATCAAACACCTGCACATACAAGAAACACGATGAACACACAAGCGTAAAACCCAATATATGCAATTATGTATCAGTCAGAGAAGACACAACTCATGATCACAATGTATGAACAATACGAGTGGAACCATAACCAAAGTCGCTTATCATTAATTAATACAAAGGAAAATACAACCTGAGCTCTAACGCTGGATCTTCCTTCGGCGGGTCGACAGTGGAATACGTCTCGGTAAAGCTCGTCAGGCATGGGACAAGCCTCTCTCTTCGGTTGTCTTGACAATAATCTCCTTGCTATTGATTTGGCTCTATGAGGACTATCAAGGCTCTTGCAACATTCTTTAGGCTATGAAGGCTCTTGGAGACTCAACCATTCAGCCCTTTCATCAATGGAAGATGGCTATATTTATAGAGGAGAGGAGGAGGCTGGGATCCCTACAATAGTGGAAGGGAGGCCTTATCCCTTGGGAGGTTCCCCATAAGGTGGAAACAAGAGGCCAAAGGAGGAAGGCCGTGGTTATTCAGTCGAAACCACTCCTCATGACTCATCCACGAAGTTGTTGTAATCGAAACTTCGCCTCTTTTTTTTTAAAACTTTCCATAAGAATATTAGCGCGGGTGCTTAACTGGGACAGAGCACCAACTGGCGTGGGCTCAGTGTTAATTTTCCTCTTTGGCGCGAGGACATAACGGGCTACTAGCGCCAAGGAAAAAACAGGTGTTTTTAGGGGTCTGCTCAGGAAATGATCAACAGAAGGAATGTTGTCCTCATGGAAAGGGATGCAATGATGGTATTTGCAAGGCATGACACTAATTATTGGTCACAGAAAGGACTCTCCAATGGGCAATATGGGGATTGAAGGGACGGTGAAAAATTACTGTGTAACAGATGCCCCCTAAAGCATGAGGCCTGAGAGAGAGAGAGGGGTGAAATGCTTTACGAGAACGTGTCCAACTGAAAACACTGCCATCGAAAAACCTGCGTAGACAAGTACAATTGATATCTAAAATACATGATATATATGTGGTATGGGCACAACCATCCGTAACAGAGTATACAATAATCAAGATCCAAGGTATGGACACAGCCATCCAGTGAGGATTGATAAATAGACTTAGGTATGGTTGCATCCATCCAGTGAATGAGTCATGTAACCAATCATAATAACCCACAAAATCGCAGCCTGGATTCTAACATACAAAATCCAGGGTCTTGCGCTCCATCTCGACCCAAACAAAGTACAAGTTCAAGCATGCAAATAAGTGAGCTGGAGTCGAACATGCAAGAACATCGCCTGATTACTAGCCAATGGTGAAAGCTGTCAACAGACGTGAGAGGTACCACCAATAATGACAATGGCCCTCAAGGTACTATAGGTACAATCCACGGAGTGTGAACAGTGAGCTGGCGTCGAACACCCGCAGAATCATCCGATCGAAGGTCAATGATAAAAACCTTACGTCGAATGCGAAGAACCTGCCATTGAGGCATGCAGGCTCCAAGGTACCAGAAGAGAGTCTCTAGATCAGCTTCCTGGATAATGAGCTGAAGTCGACAGGAAGTGACCTTGATCGAAGGTGGGCCATAGTGTTTCCCACATCATCGACACGAGACAGAGGAACATAATGTGTTGTGAATCAGGACCAAATGAGAATCAGAGGAGGGTTGGAACTTTGCAGAGGTCAACTTCTCTTGAACATATTGGCGGGACAACAGTGGATTTGGCATTATTTGACATCAAAGGATCTGAGGTCACAATGAAAAGGCAAAGAGCAGATGAGAGGTCAAAAAGGATTACCCAAACCCATGGAGGCAAGCAGAAAACGAGATGAGATGTCCCCAACCCAACACGAATGCAGACAAGTGCCATGTTCAAGAGCGACATAATGCCGACACGACGATGATACTGGTTCCATTTTTCCCCCACCATTTCTGGCGAGTACCTCTTTACTTTTACACAAGCTTGAAGAGGATACCATATGATTGTCATATAAGTCTGTCCTTCGGACGAATCCATCCTAGTACATTTAACGAGCCCTAGGAAGGAGAAACTTGAATATCGTCATTACGACTGAATCCGATGCCATCAAGGTTTAACGAGTCTGATAAAGGAAGAACTCGGCGTCTTTTCATCTTTAGAGAGTTTTAAAAGACAGTAGAAAAATAAACTCCAGCAGTCCCTTTTCGTAAATAGTTTCTTAGATCCGAAAAGGTAGAAAACTATGTCTGAGAAAACCTCCTAGTCGCGATAGGCTAGGGTATTCCTTTTTCGTAAATAATCTATCCCAGCCTGAAAAAGGGGTAAACGTATACTGGGTAGATGTCGTTTTGCAACCACTTTAACGAGATCAAAACGACAAGCGACTCAACAATATTTTCATGTTTAGAGAGTCAGAAAAGAGCTGAAAGTTGACTCCTCCTGGAGGAACAAGTGGTATAAAGGGCAGCAACTGGTTTCGGTAATGGTGGAACTTCTCAAAAAAAGATAAAAGTCAAGAGGCTGGCTAACAAGACCACTCATTGCAGCGGTTCCTGAGGAATGGGTGAAACAACCAAGTGAAGGCATATGATCGACCAAGTAGATAGTGACGATGGAGTGAGAAAACCAAGGCTCATCTGGAAAAAACAGGCTGATAAAATGGAAATCACAAGAGGTAAAATGGGATTGGTTTCATTTTTACACAAGCTTGAAATCAGGAAACTTTGCTTGAAGTTGGTTTCATTTTTACACAAGCTTGAAACAAAGAAAAACTATGCTTGAAACCGGTTTCATTTTTACACAAGCTTGAAACGGAAACAAACTATGCTTGAAAAAGTAAGCATGCCCTCATCATGGTGACTTAATTCGAGGTACATGCCCCCCAAGCTTCAATCCATATGAAAGGCAGATGGAGTGAAGGTTCAAGTTACGAGATCAATAGAAAGACTCGACTGGGATTTTACGAGAACTTATCAAAGACTCGAATTGAATGGGAACGTGTTTCATTGTTTTAACGAGGTTGACACATTAAAAGAAATATCCTCAGACACCCTTGTTTCATTTTTTAAGGAGCTTGACACAAGACAAGGAACTCTGCTCTGTCGACCTTGTTTCATTTTTTTAAGGAGCTTCACACAAGACAAGGAACTTTGCTCCGGCAACCTAGTTTCATTTTTTAAGGAGCTTGAAACAGGAAAAGAACCATGCCCCGAAGAGCTTGTTTCATTTTTTAAGAAGCTTGACACAAGAAAATGAACTGTGCTCCGATGACCTCATCATAATGAATATGAAGTCATGGCTTCCAAAATTTCCACTCCCGATGGAAGGAAAACATCCTGGAAGTCAGGACCTAATGCCCCCAGCACACTATGCACGACGACATCATCACTGAGCACAGTCACGGGGTAGGTATCCACATAGTTGAACTGTGGTGGGGTAGATACAATGGGTGGATAAAAACCAAGAAGGCATGATGGCGGGCCAGTTGCCACATCAGGACCAAAGAATGCAAGTTGATTAATGGTCACGATCCGTCCTTCATGTGGAAAAAACACCACACGAAAAAGGGAGGAGACAAGGGCTCCCATGGCATAGGTGTAATCGCGCCCCAAAAGCAGATTGAAATCCAAGGGGCCAGGAACAACCATCACGTCCATATGGATGGTTTTACCTCCCAATGTAATAGGTAACCTTGGAAGGATCCCTAGAGGTTGACTAGTTCTTCTGTTAAACGCCAACAGATTCTGCGTAACAGGAACAAGCAGCGGCGAACCAAAAGCTTGCCAAGTAGTTGAGGATAGAACACTAATAGATGTGCCTTCATCTATAATGGTGCTGGGTACAACCAGACCAAAGGCCTGTACTGTTATCTCAAAAGGCACATAAGATGGAAGGCGGTATCCTGCAAATCGACTCTAGTCAAAGGAAGTGACCAAACTACTTGGAGGGGCCACCATCGAACCGAGATGGTCTTCCCTTGGTGTTACGGAAGAAGAAGGAGCATCCTCCATGACCTCCATCTGGAAGGTGGGAGGGGTATTCTCCGGTACCTCCATCATAGGAGGCGGAGGAGTAGTTTCTTGAGATATAGGGACAAGAGAATCTTTCTCCAAGTCTAAGGAATCTGAAGAAACAAGAAGAACTTGAGGGGTATGAGTTTCACTCTCAATAGAAAATACTTGGTGCACCATAGACGGGGCTAGCTCAACCGATCCCACGACCAATGGTTGGTCAGGAATGTATTCCTGAATTTTAATTTCCGGGGGAGCGGGATCGACCAAGGATGACTCTTGACCAATTGTAGGATCAACAGGTGGAGGACTCAAAGAAAACTATTTATAACCAGCCGGATCGACCAAGGATGACTCTTCTTAGCCACCTGGTTACTCGAATCCAGACTTTCACTAGGCGAAGTAGAAGAGGAGGACGCAGAAACAGGCGAAGAAGGGGAGAGGTCCACCTTGGAATCAACATGATGTTGTTCAGGTGGAGGAACTGATTAACCAGTAGCCGAGACATTCGGGACCACAGAGGTTGAAAACAACCAAACAGGAAACCCAACAATTAACCCAGGAAGGGACAACGTTGCCATATAAGGAGCACCAACATTCCTAAAAGGAGGAAAAGGACCAGGATTCCCTTTGGAGGGGATTCCTTGGTTAGTTAACTCCAGAAAAGTGGCCATCAAAAACGACTTAAAATAGCACCCTAAGGAAACTAACTTTAACCAGGAATATTTCGTGGGCAGTTAATTTTTAAAACATTGAAACCAGACTTTGTTGTTTCATCTTTTAAGAGTCGAGAAACAGAAAAAAGGTGACTCTATCGCTTTCAGATTGGAAACAAGCGTGAAAGGACAAGCGCTTGATGATCTTTTCAAATTTAATGAGTCAGAAAAGATAGAAATGACTACTTTGGTAATCTAGGCAAAGGGTGTACTAGATATCCGTGAACTGCAATATACACCTTGGTTTCAAAATGAAAGAGAAATCAACCAAGGACTTGACGTACGTGCAGGCAATCTCCCCGAATGTTGTGTCCGGTGTATTACGGGTATAAGGCGGCAGAATCGGCTTCCTACGGATAAAGGATAGCAACCTAGTGGGGTCTCCCTTTATATACGCGACGGTACGGGGAGCACAAGTCCGTACTAGTGTTGTCTAAAGCCAAGAGGCGAACGACAACTACTAGGTTTAACGACGCCAGAACACGTCACTAGCCTAGACCTCTAAATATTTCGTTAATGCTTCAATGCTTCCTTAGGTTGATTGAATAAATTTTATGGTTGATCTTCAATTATGTCTCGGTTTCAAGGCCCTACCGCATGTCATTTGAAAATCTCCTATATGCAGCTATATGAGAAAAGAAATATTTTCAATTCGATGAATGCTATCTAGTTAAGGGAATAACTTCAAACAATGATGCAACAAACAACAATACTGAAAACAAAATTTTTCCAAACTAGATGGCTTTCACTAAAGTAATTTCAAACATTCAATGATGCGAGTAATGCAATGTAAGCTATGCAAAATTCTCTTTTGGAAAACTATGCAATTGTAATCTATGCACAATTTCCTTTTTCTTTTCAAATGATAAGAATGCACTCAATGCATTTTTCGATTAAATGAGAATCTACTTAATGCATGCTTTTAATGAAAGAGAATGCACCCGATGCGATTTTTAGCTTTCAATCATTAAACAATGTAATCTAAGTTCAATGATAAATATCAAAAAATTCTCTTCAATGCAATGTAATCTGATGCATTTTAACGAAAAGAAAACTTTGAGACGAAAACTAAATGAACGCAAATCTCCTTAATGAAATGATGAAGGCAAAAGGGATGAAAAAAAACACTAAGAATGCAATCGTTGTTTCAAAACACTTTGTAACGAAATTCCTCAAAAGGTGACAAGACATAAAGAGGACTTCCAAAGCATGAGATCAAAACAAGGCATTCATTCCCTTTTACATCAAGCAATCATGGAGAGAAGACATTCCAGATGAACAATGAGAAATGTAATCTATGCTCATACAGAGAAAAGACCAGAAGGGAAAGACACACTAGTGAAGGATTAAGGGAAAATATCTCAATTTTCACACACCCTGAAATTGGCACAACTTTGGTGGGTGAAACTAGCGCCAACTAGCACGACTTGTTCACTGACAACTAACGCCAATGGCCAATTGGCGCAGGTTGCTAACTGACAACAAGCGCCAACGCCTAAAAATGAAAAAACAAAGAATTTCTCCCAACCAACACCAGACTCACCACTTCGAGAAAAATCTAAAAGAAACCCAGAAGCAAAGTACTGACCAAAAGAAACTTCCGAACAAGGGAAAACCCTAGCACCTACAGGAGATGGCACGACTGTTTGGATGTAATCCGCGCCAGAGAGGGGATGGCACGAGTGATGAAATGGAAACCTGCACCAATGGGCGCGACTTTCAGGGTGGAAACCGCGCCAATCAAGCCAACCATGAAAAGATGAAAATTTGGAAAAACAGAGGTCAGATTTGATCCTCTGGGGGCTGAACAGGGGTTTTACACCAGAAAAAGCGAACCAAAAAAGCTGATCAAGAAAACAAAGTCAAGAATCAACCGAAAATACGAGAAAATACTCCAAATCAACGTCTCCCCAGTGGAGTCGCCAGTTTGTTGTAGAGGTAAATCCCCTCTGTGGACAAAGGCGATCCCTACTAGCCCAGATCGGGTCTAGCAACAATCGTATCACGCTAAGGTGAAAGTTCCTAATTGCAATAGACCAAATTGCGAAGAAGGCCTACCTTAAGTCCAACGCTGTTGTTCGTAGAGAAGATAGTGCTCCCGTTTATTTGCTTCGGTAGATCACAATTCTCTCGCTTGTCGCGATCAAACACCTGCACATACAAGAAACACGACAAACACACAAGCGTAAAACCCAATATATGCAATTATGTATCAGTCAGAGAAGACACAACTCATGATCACAATGTATGAATAATACGAGTGGAACCATAACCAAAGTCGCCAGGGAAAATTTTAGGGGCTAATATTCGTAGGTGGGCTAATATTCCATACTTTTTCCAAAAAAAATATTCGCTAATTTCCATATTTCTAAAAATGAATTCGCCCAAATTTTATAGTATACAATTATTTTACCTTAAAAATCGCCAATATTATATATTGTCTAATATAAATTAATTAAAAATCTAAACACTTTTACAAAATTATCATCCCCCATTCTAAAATTTGAATATTAGGGCCCAGTAAAATTCGCCAAGATTTCTAAACTTTAAAATAAACTTCTATCCTTAAAATTTTCCCTGAAAGTCGCTTATCAGTAATTAATACAAAGGAAAATACAACTTGAGCTCTGACGCTAGATCTTCCTTCGGCGGGTCGACAGTGGAATACGTCTCGATAAAGCTTGTCGGGCATGGGACAAGCCTCTCTCTTCAGTTTTCTTGACAATAATCTCCTTGCTACGGATTTGGCTCTATGAAGACTATCAAGGCTCTTGCAACATTATTTAAGCTATGAAGGCTCTTGGAGACTCAACCATTCAGCCCCTTCATCAATGGAATATGGCTTTATTTATAGAGGAGAGGAGGAGGTTGGGATCCCTACAATAGTGGAAGGGAGGCCTTATCCCTAGGGAGGTTCCCCATAAGGTGGAAACAAGAGGCCAAAGGAGGAAGGTCGTGGTTATTTAGTCGAAACCACTCCTCATGACTCATCCACGAAGTTGTTGTAATCGAAACTTCGCCTCTTTTTTTAAAAAAAATTCCATAAGAATATTGGCACAGGTGCTTAACTGGGATAGATCGCCAACTGGCGCGGGCTCAGTGTTAATTTTCCTCATTGGCGCAAGGACATAACGGGCTACCAGCGCCAAGGCAAAAACAGGTGTTTTTAGGGGTCTGCTCAGGAAATGATCAACAGAAGGAATGTTGTTCTCATGGAAAGGGATGCAATGATGGTATTTGCAAGGCATGACACTACTTATTGGTCACAGAAAGGACCCTCCAATGGGTGAGATGGGGATTGCAAGGATGGTGACAAATTACTGTGTAACACAAGGTAAGCCAAGAAACTGAACTCACATAGGGAAACACAATTCAACACTTTGCTTGACAATGAAATTATGATATGATTGCAAGAATATGAGGTTGTTTATATAATCCCAAATACTGTGGGTAAATATTTCATACCAGGAAGAATTTTTTAGAATGTAAAGCTTATTTTTTTGTTTATTCGGTTAGGCTACAACTAGTATTACAAATCCAACCATGAGACTCATGAACATACTTCATATATGCCTTGAACATGGAATTCATACTAAATGTGGAAGACAAAATGTCCAAGAAATGTCTGCTACAAATATTGACCACAAACAAAACCATATTTAGAAACAGAGATATGCATCAATGTTTTATCAATATTAGGCCCATTAGCTTGTGGATGATTTTTAGGGTAAATTTTTGTGGCTTTTTTGGTGGCATTCATTTGATATATTTATCCAGAATTGATTGTGATGACAACAAGATGAACTATTGTGCATGGAATTGTCAATATAAATATTGGGTTTGTCTTTGATTGAGCCGTTATCAACTCACAAATTCCATATAGTGGGAAGCTAGGCCCCAATTGAGTTTTCCCCAGGCTAGGCAGGCAACATCACTGCAAGTAAAAGCCAAGTAAGGACATAATTAACAGGCAAATGCATGTAGCCACAAAACCACAAGATCTGTTAACACCTAATGATCCTATACTAGTAACAAAAAATGTTAACAATTTTCAAATGAGTTGAACACTAATTTTCTATTTCCTTTGCCTTGTAACAAGATTTCTAGGTATTCAATGGAAAGGTAGTTAGTTATGTTAAGGAGGGAGTACTTAAAGGAACAATTATAGAAGGAGAAGCCTTTCCTAATGGCCTTGAGCATGGTGCCTATCCAAAAGGTAGTCCCATCAATCTTCAAACCTAATTTTCCTCTCTTGAGATGAAAATGTCGAAGGATTATTTAGACCGTTGAAATATATCTGGTTTCTAGTTTATTTAATATTATTGTTGGCTATGATCTTTGCTACAATAGACTTTGTAATATTGACATATGTTATTTCTTTACTAGTTTTTCATTTTAGTGGTTCGAATATTCATTATAAATAAGTGAATAACGCTTTTGAAGTAATGGTATCCCATGCTTTGTGCTTGTGAAAATTGTATTATGCGATTTGTGGATGATACTGACATAGACATTGTTTTCATGCTTAAATCAGTAATGAAGTTGTTATGTTATTTTATTTTAATTGTTTACATAGAGGTGATGGGTTGGTGAGGTTGTTGTGCTACATCCTTGCTAGGTGATTAACTAAAGTTTTTTTTCTCTAATATTTGTAGATGGGTGGATGAGGTTGTGCCATATGCTCCTTGGGTGATCACAAAAGATTTTTTAGATAAGCACCAAATTGAATATGTTTCTCATGATGCCCTTCCGTATGAGATGCACTCATTGGAACTAGGAAACTTTGCTTTATTTTAAAATTATTGTTACTTGTTAGTGTAATCATGAAATGAAAACCATTGTAGACATGTTTTGGTTGC
Organism: Pinus albicaulis; assembly: GCA_034641835.2. Lineage (NCBI taxonomy): Eukaryota > Viridiplantae > Streptophyta > Pinopsida > Pinales > Pinaceae > Pinus > Pinus albicaulis. The sequence goes on along the minus strand of CM076580.1, from coordinate 681,627,624 downwards.
TTTTAGCTTTTTATATTTTAATATTCTCAACCTTCAGAGACATCTTAAATATTCCAATATGGTTATTCAACTTCCTGATTGTAGAATATTACATCAATAGGATGTGTAATGATAACCCATTTTTATCTATCTTGGTGTAATTGATCAAGTTATTGGAGCCATATTACACTAAAGAACATCTGATATAGTCGATTGTCCAATGACTGGAATTTTATAGATGTGATGTCTTAATTTTGGTTGATAAATGCCCTTGTTTTTGTTATATATATATATATATATCTTCAGTTTGTGTAGTACATTTGATAATTACATTGAAAATTCATTTCACATTGGCTGGTTAGTTGCAAATTCGTTTTCCTACAATGTTCTTTTTTTAGGAGTGGACTGAAGCTTACCGAATTTAGGGTTTTTTTTTTTACATATACTGATATAGGTCATTAGTTCGAGTAGTATATTTTGTAGTTGCATTGTAAATGCATGTTTTTCTCATTGGTCGACTTGTAGAAAGTTTGTTTCCCTACAAAGTACAATTGTTCCACTTTGGAATCTAAATTGAGTCTCCTGTATCAAATAATTTCATATTTTTGTACAGGAAATCATATAATCTAATATGGCATAGTTCTTCTATAACCAAAAACTGATAAAGAGATGCAAATGTTTATAGAATGATTGTCTTCTTCCTTTTCCTACATGAGTAAATGGTTGAAAGTAGACCTTATTTTCTCACATTTGAGAGATCTCACAAGGATGAAAGTGCTCATAGAGGCTTCATACATCTCATCAAGAATATGGAAGCTTTGGAAGATTGTTGATCTACTAGGGGGCTATAGTATGTATTGTTTGAAAATATAATTAGGATTTCCTCCATTCACGATGACTATTTATTTGAATATTTCAACTTATCACCACAACAACTTCATAGTAGATTTTGTAACAATTTTTTTTACAGGATATGCATGAAAAATGACTATGATACACCACTGTAAGATGGTAAAATGCACTAGCATTTGGTTGGTTTGTTGGTTGTTGTTAACTTGGTTTCAATTGGCCTTCCACATTTTTTTTCTCGTGGGGTGGAGTGGGTGGTTCAAAGCAACTAAAACTGATAAATATTCACAATTATCTCATGATTCTCCATGAATGCACCTCTTAATGCCTTTTAAATTGTGTTTTCTGGACCTGTACAATTCCTTTGTTGGATAATTTGGGTGATAATGTGATTCAAAGTGAGAATTTAAATCAATCCCTATCATCATTTGGTGATCCTTTATCTGCTTCTTCATAACGGATTCTATATTTCCTTATACAATCATTATTTTGAAATAGGTGTGGATAACAAACCTTAAGATAAATTGTTGATATGTTTTTCAACTTACCATCCAAAGTATTTGATATATTGTCTTTATTATCCCTGTTAATGCCTCTTCGAGGTAATGTCATTATATCTACGTTAGGTTCCATTCTCCCTTGAGAATGAAATGCATCACTTGGCAACCTATATTTTTGATAAAAATACTTTTTTTAGGCTTCCTTTCAAGCTCATAATCACTTCTTCAATTTTCATGCGTAAAACACTGAAAATAAGTGATAAGTCTAATGAATACCTATCTCAACATAGGGTTTCCCCTATGCATAATATCCTCCCTAAAGATAGAGAGGAGGGAAGGAAGAGAAAGGATTATTCTATTATATTGGACCTTCCACCCTTAATGTTGATTGTGGATTTTCTGAAGTTAGAACCTCCTAAAAACACTAGTATACCAGTAGTAAGTACCAACAAAATTTCACAACCAGGAAAAGGGGGTTTTTGGTGGAGAATGGAAAGGAGCCACTAAAGTATGTGGCATATAGGATATCCATGAAGACAAATATTTTAGTCCACAAAAATAATATATATAGAAACTGTGGGCCTTTGACAAAAAATTGTCTTAGAAACATCATCTGGCTCTTACTTGGCCTCAATTATTTTTTATTTCTTGTCATACCCAAGAGTTTCGTAGGATTTTGGGATCTTGGCTATATTTTAAGGACTAAATTGAGTTTTTGAATTAGTTCTTCATCTCCTTTAACAAAAATATCACATATTACAAGGGACATTATACTGAATTTATTCTTTCATAGGCTTTTTGATTTAGCTTTATGCTTGTCCATATAGAGAAAAAGGTTGATTTGAACACAACCTCTTATGGTTTCTTTGCTACTCTCAAATTTTCTTGTCTTTCTATTGAATATCAATGATGATGTGGATCCAATTCTGTGATGATTTGTAGTTTATAGACTACAATCCCTTCATTTTATATGTAACATCATCATCATGCATGTGTAATGGCACGTACTTTATTTTTGTCTATTTTATTTTGATGTAATTTTATAGTTGGAATCTTAGACCTGTTCATCTTTGTTACACGATTCATGTTTCCTTCTACACTCCATGGAACAAGTGAAAATTGGATTTTGATGAAGAATTTTTTTTTTTGTGAGTTCAACATTAGTGAGGCTACATCATAGTCATCTCCAAGAATGACACCCATATAGGGTGGGGAATTGAACCAGTGAGTTAACATCTAGGATTACTTTAACAACTCACCAGATCACCGTCTATCCAAGACATCATGGAAGATGAAGACAATTATAGTTACTAAATACTTAAATTATGAAGTAGGTTAGTTCTATATTGATATTATCTAGATATAATATATTTTCCTGTTGTTATTTTTCCTTCACATTTTTTTTCCATGTTGTTTATAGAAGAAAAAATATTCTTCCAATCTCTAATATGAATCTTAATGAACCTATTGGAATATAATCATTAAATATTCATAGGATTTTGCTTAAATTTTGTGTGAGGAAGTATATAGTTTTTTAGCAAATACAAGACTTCAAGGATAACATATATTTGAACCATTGAACTATATAATGTCATATGGTTCTACAATTTTTTCAAAAATTCTTCTTTGTACACCATCTAGTGACACCAATTATTATTTTACTTCAAAATGGTGGCAAGTAAACTTTCTAAAATCAAAGGGATGGGTGTGTTTGGAAATGATGCTAAAAACAAAAATATCCCTATGGAGTTTTGGTGGTATTATTTGGACAAACTAGCATGAGAATGATGATAATCCCTCAAAATTTCCATGAATATATCCATCAAATTGGTAACAAATGAGTGATCAACTGCCCAACCATAGGCATATGTTGTAAATGCTACCCCCAAACTGGTTTATGATACCATAGGGACGAAGAATGTATGTTGGATTTATTTATCAACCATCCCATCCCACAATACTAAAAAATATAGCCACAACCAGACACCAACAATGCTTTCCCTCATTGAAAGATTCTCTAGGTATCTCACCCAACATTGAAATAGTGACATACCTCTTCCACTTAGAAAAACACAACACAAGGTCATGATCTCCATTGAATCCATCCCCTCTATTTCCACAATGTTGGCATAAATAATTTGAGCTATTGGTTGCTCTTTGGGAATCCCTGAAATTCATATACCTTGTCTCATTGCAGTGATAAATCAAAAAAGTGGATAATGTGGTTTCCAATATACCTTAGCTCATTTGCAGTGAACATTGATTTAAACAAGTGGGTAATGAGATTTCGTATTGATTACTCTACAACTCTCTCTTAAAACACAATTCATTCCTTCCACTTCTGCCACAACCCCTCAAGCTTGGCACAGAGTCACACATCATTCAAGATCATTGGCTTCTTGGGTTGGTTATATGGAATGCCAACTATGGAGGCATGTATTCTTTCAATATGAGGAAGAATGTAAGAATGACAAGGAAAAAACCTCTCCAAGAAAAAGTATATGTTATGTCCCCCATGCATGAGGATCATGTGTCTTCCATATAACATTTTGAGTTTGTACTTGGAACATATGATCAACATGGTAGGTGAAATATATTTTAATATAGTGTGGCCAAAAGATAGAACCTCTACAAGGGACATAGGGAAAAAATGATATATTGGGTTATAAGAGGCAACCCAACCCTTGATAAGAAAATCCATGTGATATTTTTGTATGTAGTTTCAGGATATCTCATGTTAGATTGGTAGGAAACTCCCTTCTACCAGCTCCATGCAGAGGGCCATATTCTCCATACCCCAAACCAGATCCATCTCTTTTACCCATAATTCTATCCAGTGCTTGAGATGGTAGGATAGATTCCCTTTCGACTTCAGAGGAATACCCTTTGTTTGACAATGGTCATTCGATGCATTGAGGCTTCTCATGTACTTGTATTCTATTGGGCCTCAAAAATTCCCTCATTTTCACCATATAACATTACCGTTTATAAAGCATATTCCTGCACTTTCTACCATATTCATATCCATTTCCCGTAACTCATGCATAAAACCATCCTTTTCATCTCATAGTTAAATATCATGGTTTTATTGTGTTTTTAATGACTTAAGGATGATTTTACCATGCTTACTAATGACGGTTTTTGTTAATTTCATTTGTCACAGGGCTCCATTGCCAACGTTTTCCACAAGTCAATTTGAACTAGTTGCTACAAGTTGAGTATGGAATAAAATTGTTGTATGTGAGAATATAAAGTTTGTGATCAAATGGGGAAGAACCCTGAAATTCCTACACGGGTTTTTTTCAAAGTACCCTTGTTCAGTTAACCTAGAAACCGTTGGGAAAAATTCGTTACCATGAATGAGTTATGGTCAGAGGAATATTCTAGTGCAAAGTTAAGTACACAATCGGGGTCAAAATTCATATTTGACTGTTTCGGCCACATCCATGATTTGAATGAATTAATCATGATCAAACAAGGAACAGTTTTGTTACAAAATAACCCAACTTATCCATTCAGCCACCCACCTTAGCTATCAGTCAAGGATTGCGTCCTCCAGGATTGTCGAGAATCTGTTGTGCAGATTGGGTAAACTAGCCATGAAAATATCGTTGGCTCAACTAGTCAGATCACCCAGATCCTCTATACTGCATATATAGGAAATTATTGTTACTCTAGAGGGCCAACCTTTGTTTTAAAATAATTATATGATTTGTACACAAGGGGGGGGGGGGGGAGGGGAAGAAGAGGGAGTAATGAGAGGACTTTTGATTAGTTTTTAGGAAGGAGCGCTTTTCTCAGGAGACATTATAGTGATGTATATTACATTTGAATTTGAATTTTGAACTTTAATATAATTTCGATCCAGTATTAAATCTCTTGTGAGTATCATGGGTTTTCCTTAGTTCTTAGTAGTATTGAATTAACTTAAACTTTCTCCAGGTGTGGCAAGGGCCCACCACCACCCGGAAACAAGTTCTGTAAGTAGTATAGATCATAGGAATTATAATTGATTACCATTTAGAAATGTGAATTTTGTTTAGGAAATATATTTCTTAGATTTCATAATTTCTATCCTCATTCCGTACTCACACTCTTTACTCTATTTAATAGATCTGAACTGAATGTAATAGATTTCATTTCTCAATTTGTAAAGACCAGCACAAATTTCATTGTTTAATGATTCTTAACATGTGATTGATTTCTTTGATACGATTGCATAGCACAAAATATTTAAAGAGTATTTTTAATTTGGAAACATACAAGGGTTAATTGCCATACCATACATTTGGAAATGAAATTTGTTTTATGCTCTATTCATTTCCTATTCAAATATGAGTTCTGAAATGTCATGCCTATGTGAGGAATGCTTAGGAGTAGAAAAAATAAACATTGGTTATTGACTGAGTTTGTAGCTTAGTTTTGATACTTAGTACAATCATAATAAGATTGAATTGAAAACTGTCAGTTAATGCTCTTATGTAGGAATTCTTTTCTCTGTTTTTTGCAGTAGTTTTAAATTAGAATAAGCTTTGATATTTGAGTATTTTAAATATGAGTGTTTTAATTTAGGCAACATAAGGATATTAATTTGAAACCGTCATTTAATTTATTTTAAAAATCTTTTCATAATTGAATGCATGAGCTAGGAAAGGTCAAGAGGTTAGTTCTTGTTGACTTGTTTTATGCATCCCAAGAATTATATTAGTTGTAGTTTTGTTTGAATTTACAATGTATTTAGTTTAAACATAATTTCAATGAGAATGAATTTTGTTGAAATTGAGATTTAGCATAGGCTTAATTTCATTTCGAATTATTTTTGGATTCTTGTACTTAGATTAAACAGATCTTAGATTGAGTTTTCCATTTACTTAGATTGCAATTAAAATTGTAACTTGTATTGCTTGGGTTGAAATTACTATTGCTCAGATGTAGATTAAAGCTAGTTTTATTTGAACAGTAATTAGAATTTCTTATTAGTATTTCTTGAGCATGTTTTCATCTATTGACTAGTTTCAAACTAGAAATTAGAAATAGTGATTCTGTACTTAAACAATAAATTCATTTTGCATTATAGTTTAGGTCATATGTTTTGATCCTGTGTTACTTGCATTTGCGCCTCCAAGCTGTACAACCCCGAATTGATAATTTAATTTTGGAATTATAACACAGGTAATTTCCCCAACATTTTTGGCATCATTTCTGGGAGGTGCTAAAGGGATTAGAGCATAGATTCTTTCAAAGTTTTTTTTGTGTGATCTTAGTTTCAGGGCAGTTAGAGGGTGGAGAGTGTATGGTAAGAGGTGAGTGAAGAGACATGCATCCACTATGGTGGGGTTGCTCCAAATTTTGGTTATCCAAGAATGCAAGTTTGGTGAGTTTTACCGCAATTAGTTTTAATTCATTTAGATTAAAATTTCAAGCCCTTTAAAGAAAAAAACATTTTTTGGGTGCTGTAAGAACCCTTTTTACTAATCCATGTTGCAAGACAGGTTTAATCAACCAACAAGAGAAATTCAAGAATGATTGAGAGCTTGAACAATGTCCCTCGAAGAACTTTCTCAAATCCCAGCAATGGCTGGGATATTTACCTCTCAGAAAGAGTTCATCCTAACCGCATTCAGGAAATTATTTATCTTTCCACAACCAGCAAAATATTTGGAAGTCTCCCTTGATTCCTCCTGCCTATATACCAAGGATATTGAGAAATCATGTACCAAATCCAATGGGGAGCATCCAATTGAACCTGAGATCGAAGAAATTTCACCATGCCCAACAACAAGCCTTGTATGCATTCTAGAGACCAATTATACAAGTTTTCTTGACACGACCGAGGAGGACTTTCAGAGTGGTTCAAAAGAAGAAATGAGCCAATACCACCAAAATTACATCAAGCATTGGTTCCAGATCATAATCTAGTCAAAGTACCGCTCTCGTCTTCAAATACTCTTTGTATCACATCTTTCAAAGCTGCTAATTTTTCATGCTCATGTATATTCTAAATTTTATATGTTAAATCTGAGCATGAATTTATTCTTGTACTTGATCCACACATGGATTCATTGGAAGTTCTCTTTCACTTGAAGGAGGATGTCTTCTCTCCAGTGTAGTAGGAAATTTAGTATTGTAATAAATAAATAAATGAAAATAGTGAAGAGAAAAATAATCCCTTTTGCGAAAACCAACTTGTATGTTGCAACTGGACATGGACTTTTCTTGAAAACTAGGTAATTGGCGAGAAAGGTTCCCAAAAAAGTTTGTAAATTTTGTGGAAATTAGTATACACTAAGCATGCATACATACAGATTCCCCTGATCTCATAATATTTAACTTCTTGCAAAATACATAATCATTCCACTGTTAATATTTTGTGGAAAATTAATTGCAAATACATGTGAAGCATAAATAAAAACAATCGCACATAACACAGTTGTTTAACGGGAAATCCTGAAGCTGAAAACCCCAACTATCATATATTATGTATCATGGAGATCATGTAACAATCTCATACGAATCTTAGTACATCAAGCTCTCAGTACAATCAATCGTCACACACTAACATAGAAGAAATATGCAAAACCATGCACCGATCTCTGCCCTCCTGCTAGCCTGCCTCCACTGCGCAATCCCTGCTGAAGAATAGCTCTTGATGAATTCGAATTACCCTTGCCTTGACTGCACAATCCTCATTGGCAACTTCAATGTGTGTGTGGTGCAATCAATGCATCACTATAGTCACAACAGATAGTCCATATTGCCCTTTCACCTATCTCTCTACTGGGTCTCCACTGGAACTGACATGCACTGTAGTTAACTGCTGTATTGTTCAATTGATTAATGAGTTATTATTTGTGAATTAATTAACTAATTAATTCACTCCACTCTCACTAGTGTATCATTCAGTTAGACTAGATACAACTAGCTCAACGGAGTCTAACTGAGTTAAACTGAATACAACTCTATGAACTACTCTTCCAACTCTGTCATAACTTTGCCACTTTAGTTCTAACTAAGTCCTCCATGCATGAACCAGCAGTAAACCCTAGGAATTGCGTAATTCCTTCAGCCCACTGATTTTCTAAATCTATGCACTGAAATTAAGTGCTCCAAGAGAACAAGTTGATGTTTATTGTCAGATTATTATTAAGAGCTAATAATAATTGACACTTCTATTTTTAGATCGATGATCTATAAATAGACTTTGCCCCATATTCTAAAAATAGAATTTCATCCATTTTTCCAACTTGACCAACCATCCACAAATAGCATCCTGCAACTTCTGAAATATGATCACCATGTCTAAAAATAGACATAGTCTAAAAATAGACTTGCGCCAAAAATAGCCTGTGGGCCCACTTAGTGAAGGCGACTCTTTTCACTAAGCTCACCATCTTGTTGAATCTCAACACTCCCTCTCAACAAGATAGGGATTATCTTTCAACTCGATCCTACCTCTATGGTATTCGAATTTTCTCCTGGTGAGCACCTTCGTTAGAATATCTGCATCCTGATCCTCCATAGGAATGTACTGAAGCAACATGATCTTCCGCTATACACAATCTCTAATATGATGATATCGAATATCCATATGTTTAGATCTATCATGAAACACGGGATTAACCAAGAGTTTAATGCAACTCTGATTATCACAATGTATCAATGTAGGATATAAATGTGAATCGAACAAACCAACCGGGATCTTCCTCATCCAGATAGCCTCACATGCAGCTTGACTTGCTGCCATGTATTCTACTTCCGCTGAACTGAATGCCACGGATATTTGTTTCCTGCTGTACCAAGAAACTGCCGTAGATCCGATACTGAAAATCCCTCTTGATGTGCTCTTTCTGTCTATTGGGTTGCCTGCCCAATCTGCATCTGTGAAGCCATGCAACTTCACCTCATCCATCTGTCTGTACCATAATCCATACTCAGATGTGCCCCTGAGATATCTTAGGACATGCTTGCATGCCTTCCAAAAGAGCTTGGTAGGCTTAACCATCGCTTGTGAAAGCTGGTTCATTGCATAGCATATGTCCGGTCTTGTATTAACTAAATACATGAGCGAACCCACCAACTATCGATAAAAAGTGGCATCCACTACCTCTGCCGATGTAGCAGCCTCTTTCCTCCAATTTCTTGGAAGAGGAGTGTCGATAGGCTTGCAGCCTTGCATGTGAAACTTTCCAGTATCTCTCGGGCATACTTGCCTTGAGACACAAACAGTTCACCTTCCCGCTGCCATATTTGCAATCCAAGGAAATAATGAAGGAGGCCAAAATCCTTCATCTCAAACTCCTTTGCAAGATCTGCCTTGCATGAGTGTATCAACTTCTCATCACTTGTTAGTATTAAATCATCAACATAAAGAACAATGATTAGAAGCTTACCCTCCACCACAATTTGGTACAGGTTTGCATCCGCCTCACTCTTGGTGAAGCCAAGTCCAGTGAAATAACTATCAATCCAAGTGTACCAAGCACGAGGTGCTTGTTTCAGCCCATACAGTGCTCTTTTGATCCTGCACACATGCGACTCGCTGCTGAAGATCTCAAATCCTTCAGGCTGCTCAATGTACACCTATTCCTCAATGATCCCATTAAGAAACACAGTCTTCACATCCATCTGATGAATGTGCCAACCCATCTGCGTTGAGAGAGAAAGAATGGTCCTTATTGAAGAATACCATGCAACAAGTGCAAAGGTTTCTTCATAATCAATCCCCTCGATCTGTGAGAAGACCCAGGAAGAAAATCTTGCCTTATACTTCTCGACTCTCCCATCAACAGCTTGCTTTACCTTGTACATCCATCTTGATCCTACAACTGATTTTCCCACTGGCCTTGGAACAATCTCCCAAGCACTATTTTTGACAATGGAGTCATACTCCTCCACCATGGAAACTACCCATGTGGGCTCCTACACTTCTTCTTCAAAATAAGATGGCTCTGTCACGACACACTTTCTCATAAGAGCCATGTATCCAGTAAATCGGTTAGGTGACAGTCTCTATCTGCGCTGTGATGTAGGGACTCCTACATTCTGTGCTGCATCAAGCTTCAGTCTCTCAGCTTCTATGGTACACTTTCTGCCTTTTCTGATATTTGGTTCTACATGAGTGGACTCCTCCACTCCATGAATCTCCTCCTATGGCTGATCCACATCTAGAGGCTCATCTTTGGGAACAAGAAGTTCCTCCTCTGCATGCAAGTGTAGCTCCCTCTCAAGCATAGCTTGTGCAGCACCCACGATCGTTCTGTTCTTTCTCTCCGTGATCCCATTTTGATGTGGGTTATGAGGCGCTATGAGTTCTCTTTGAATTCCTTGTTTGCTACAAAAGTCTTTGAATTCACCTGAGATGTATTCACCACCATTATCACTCCATAGAGCTTTCACTTACTTCCCCGACTCCTTCTCCACCAATGCTTTAAACTCACAGAACTTTGAGAATGTTTCTCTCTTCTTCTGCATGAATAAGATCCAACATCTACGAGAATATTCATCAACAAATATAACATAATACCTATGTTTTTCTGTTGAAGCAACCGAGAAAGGTCCACACACGTCTGTGTGAATTCTCTCTAGGATCACAAAAGCAGGGTTCTCCTCCTCATGAAAGGTGGTCTTCACAAACTTACCCATAGTACATCCCTTGCACTGATCTTACTACACAAGAGTACCCTTGGGAAGTCCAGTAGAAATCTGCTCAAAATCTTCAAAGTGCCATGGTGAAGATGGCCCAATATCTTGTGCCATAATTCGCCCTCATCTCGGCTCACCACTTCTTCTGCTTTTCCCACCATTGCAGCATAGCCATCTACCTCCAGCTTGCAGAGATTCTTAACTTGAATCCCTATCCTCTTGGTTTGACCCATTGTTTTATGTCAAAGGAAGGCTTTTCCCTCACTGAAAACAACATCATAACCTTTGTCTTCCAACATTGCGACCGAGGCCAATTCTTCTTTAGGCCTGGAACATGCATAACATCCTTCAACAAGAATGGATTACCGGACTCCCTCTCAAAGGTAATGGTACCAATTCCAGTCGCACTGTACCGACCATCTTCGCCCATCTCTATATGAATCTGGAGGTCCTTCTCCTCCAAGTCACTAAACAACTCTTTGTCTCCCGTCATATGGAAAGACGCACCACTATAAAGATACCACACCAATCCCATATAGCTTGAAACCAAGCATGCGATCAAAGAGAAATAAATTTCAAATTGTGAGGTTAAGTCCTCTCCAGCTACAGCTCCAATAGCCTTCTTGTTCTTCTTCTTCTGTGGGCTGTTAGTGGTGAAATGCCCATGTTCGTGATAGTGAAAACACTTCACCTTGGACAAATCCTGCTTCTTGCCTTTAGCTTCGAATTTTGAAGGAAATTTCTTCGCCATCCCTTTCCTTGCTTTGGCAGCCAAAGAAAAATTCTCTTCATCTTCATCCTTCGATGAAGAGCCATCCTTGGTACCCTGCCTTATCTCCTCTTGCACAAGATCTGACCAAAGTCGCTCCCATCTCGGCAGTTTCTCCTGTCCATTGACATAGTCTTTGTAGCTATGCCAAATCTTCGGAAGCCCAAGGAGAGCCAAGCTCACCAAGTATTCATCATCAACAATAATCCCCACACTTCCCAGTTCATCCTTGCAGTGGACAAACTTCGTGAGATATTTTGGAATACTGTCGCCCTTCTACATTTTTATTTTTTAGAGCTTGTCTTTAAGCGCCAACTTCCTCTGGTCGCTTCTGATTTGGAACAAATCTATCAAAGCCTTCCACATTAATAATGGAGTGGCTTTCTCATGAAGGCTAGACACAATATGGTCCTTCACACCTTCCAACATAATTATTCTTATCTTTGCTGTCTTCTTTTGCCATGCGTCAAGTAATGCAACATCGCTAGATCCCGACTTAGGAACATCGCTATCAATGAAATCCTTTAGTCCATTATCCTCCAGCACCGCCTCCATCCTATCCTTCCAGGCTATTTAATTCAAGCTCCCATCAAGGGAATACTCCAATCGCAACCCATTGAAAGACATTTCAATGTATACTCAACTTCTGCACCAAGAATTTTTTGTAGCAAATTCGAATTGTCCACCAACACAAACTCAACAATTCTTCACAATTGCAATCTTCAAGAATTAACACTGCTCTGATACCATGTAGAAATTAGTATACACTAAGCATGCATACATCCATATTCCCCTGATCTCACAATATCTAACTTCTTGCAAAATACATAATCATTCCACTATTAATAATTTGCGGAAAATTAATTGCAAACACATGTGAAGCATAAATAAAAACAATCGCACATAACACAGTTGTTTAACGGGAAATCCAGAAGCTGAAAACCCCAACTATCATATATTATGTATCATGGAGATCATGTAACAATCTCATACAAAGCTTAGTAGATCAAACTCTCAATACAATCAATCATCGCACACTAACATAGAAGAAATCTGCAAATCCATGCACCGATCTCTGCCCTCCTCCTAGCCTGCCTCCACTGCGCAATCCTTGATGAAGAATAGCTTTGAATGAATTCAAATTACCCTTGCCTTGACTGCGCAATCCTCATTGGAAACTCCAATTTGTGTGTGGTGCAATTAATGCATCATTATAGTCACAACAGATAGTCCATCTTGCCCTTTGACCTATCTCTCCATTTGGTCTCCACTGGAACTGTCATGCACTGTAGTTAACTACTGTATTGTTCAGTTGATTAATGAGTTATTATTTGTGAATTAATTAACTAATTAATTCACTCCACTCTCACTAGTGTATCATTCACTTAGACTAGATACAACTAGCTCAATGGAGTCTAACTGAGTTAAACTAAATACAACTCCATGAACTACTCTTCCAACTCTGTCATAACTTTCCCACTTCAGTTCTAACTGAGTCCTCCACGCATGAACCACCAGTAAACCCTAGGAATTGTGTAATTCCTTCAGCCCACTGATTTGCTAAATCTGTGCACTGAAATTAAGTGCTCCAAGAGAATAAGTTGATGTTTATTGTCAGATTATTATTAAAAGATAATAATAATTGACACTTCTATTTTTAGATCGACGATCTATAAATAGACTTCACTCAATATTGTAAAAACAGAATTTCATCTATTTTTCCAACTTGACCAACCATCCACAAATAGCATCCTGCAACTTCTGAAATATGATTACCATGTCTAAAAATAGACTTGTGCCAAAAATAGCCTGCGGGCCCACTTAGCGAAGGCGACTCTTTTCACTAAGCTCATCATCTTGTTGAATCTCAAAAAGTTTGTATGATTTCTTCAAATCATGTATCTTTCAATTCATTATGTTTGTAATCGAGTTGGTTGATATGGGATTCCTTAAGTCCCAACTGCCAACAAGCCTTGTCCCATCGACATCATCACATTAATTGGGACCAAGGTTAGGGTTAGATAAGGTACCTAGGAGGCCACATGCAAGTATCCTTGTCATCTACTAAGGAAATACATCAATGTTTCTTGGTGGATGAATTCTGCAGTCCATTCGACTTTGAAAAATTCATTCATGGCTAGTAGAATGTACCTAGTGCCTTGATTCCCATTGAAATCAAAGGTGGGATATCTCGCATTGGTTAACGATATCTTCAATGGTCTGTAATCCAATGATTCTTCATTATGTTTGACATCGACACCATTTATTCACATATGCAATATTGCACATGAGTGTGTATGGTTTTGAAATCTCAACATAGATTGTAGTAGTTTGGATTTTGGTATCAACATTTCCATTTTCATTTACAACAACAATCACCTTTCCTCAGTTGTTTGGGGACATGCAACTCCTCAGGCATGGGGAAGAAGGGGACTTTCAGTTCTTCAGTTCATCCTTCATCTCTTCAGTTCATCCTTTAGCTCTTCAGGTTCCTTCAGCAGATCTAAATCAACATCCATTGTAGCTCTATCACATCCTCTCAAATCCATATCAGTACACATTAGCTCCAGTTCATCCTCCAGTTCATCTTTCACAACATCTTGCAGCAACAACACATCAAAGTAAAGGAAAACCTGAGGTAAATTGGTTTAAGATTCTTTAGTTCATTAAGAATGCAAGAAAAATGATGGTTAGCCACTTTCCACTTCATATATTCTATCTTTCATCACCACTATCATCCACCTCCATTTGCAATCCATTTTCCTAATAACTTGCATAAGTGATCTAATAAGGCCATATGAATGAAAAGTAGATCATAATGGTCCACTAATACAAAGAAACAACCACAATGCCTTCTCTTCCTACATCATAAGCATTCATAACATGTGGGAATGCTATTTTCATTCTTTTGTTGGAATTTCAAGTAGTGAACTTTGTTCTTGAAGATTGGTTACCACAGTGGAATTGTACCATTCATATCACAAGTCTGTAATATTATCACATGAAGAAATTCTATATGTTGTGACAAGTTGACATCGAAATATGAAGTCATTGCTGCCCAAAACAAGAAGAGCCACATATAAACCTTGGTCTTAGAGTATGAAAGCATTTATATCCACCATTCCCATTATCACTTCATGATTCACGAGATTTCTGATCTCTTCCTTATCCACTTATTTTTTTCCTCAATTAGACTGCTCCCCACTCTATATTTGTCAAATATGAATAGTGCCACTCCACAAGAACCAACACCTCTAAATCTTCACGTAGTGTTGCTCCACAAGAACCAACCCTGCCCAAGGTTATGATGCCATAGAATCTATAAATGAGCAAGGAATTTTTTTGCATGAGGAAATGAAAAATCACAAGCATGGGAGGGTGTTGGGCCTCAAAAATTCCCTCATTTTCACCATATAACATTACCATTTATAAATCATGTTCCTGCACTTTCTACCATATTCATATTCATTTCCTGTAATGCATGCATAAACCACCATTTTCATCTCATGGTTAAATATCATGGTTTTATTGTGTTTTTAATGTCTTAAGGATGATTTTACCATGTTTACTAATGACGGTTTTTGTTAAGTTCATTTGTCGTAGGGTTCCATTGTTGAAATTCTCCACAAGTCAATTTGAACTAGTTGCTACAAGTTGAGTACGGAATAAAACTGTTGTAGGTGAAAATATAAATTGTGTGATCAAATGGGGAAGAATCTTGAAATTCTGACACATGGGTTTTGTTTAGAATACCCTTATTCAGGTAACCAAGAAACCATTGGGAAAAATTCATTACCATGAATGAGTTATGCTCAGGGGAATATTCTAGTGCAAAGTTAAGTACACAATCAGGGTCAAAATTTAGATTTGACTGTTTCGGTTGCATCCACGATTTGAATGAATTGCTTCATGCTCAAACAAGGAAAAATTTTGCTACAAAATAACCCAACTTAGCCATTCAACCACCCACCTCAGCCAACAATCAAGGATTGCGTCCTCCAAGATTGTCGAGAATCTATTGTGCAGATTGGGTAAATTAGCCACGAAAATCTCGTTGGCTTAACCGGGAAGATCATCCAAATCCTTTGTACTGCGTAGATAGGAAATTACTATTAGTCTAGATGGCTAGCCCCTTTTTGAAAACAATTATATGATTTGTACACAGGGAGGGAGAAGAAGGAGTAATAAGAGGACTGTTTATTAGTTTTTAGAAGGAGCGCTTTGCCCAGGAGACATTCCAATGATGTATTTGATATTTGAATATGCATTTTGAACTTTAATATAATTTTGATCCAGTATTAAATCTCTTGTGAGTGTCATGGTTTTTCCATAGTTCTTAGTAGTATTTAATTAACTTAAACTTGCTCCACGGGTGGCAAGGGCCCACCACTACTTGGAAAAAAGTTCTGCAACTAATATGGATCATAGGAATTATAATTGATTACCATTTAGCAGTGTGAATCTTTTTTAGGAAATTTATTGCTTAGATTTCAGAATCACTATCCTCATTCCGTACTCACACTCTTTACTCTATTTAATAGATCTGAATTGAATGTAATAGATTTCATTTCTCAATTTGTAAAGACCAGCAAGGATTTAATTGATTAATGTTTCTTAACATGTGAATGATTTCTATGATACGATTTCATAGCACGGAATATTTAAAGATTATTTTTAATTTGGAAACATACAAGGGTTAATTACCATAGCATACATTTGGAAATGAAATTGGTTTTATGCTCTGTTCATTTCCTATTCAATATTGAGTTTTGAAATGTCATGCCTATGTGAGGAATACTCAGGAGTAGTGAAAATAAACATTGGTTATTGACTAAGTTTGTAGCTTACTTTTGATACTTAGGATAATCATAACAATATTGAATTAAAAACTGTAAATTAATGTTCTTTCGTACGAATTATTTTTTGTGTTTATTTGCAGTAGTTTTGAATTAGAATAAGCTTTGATATTTGAGTATTTTAAATATGAGTGTTTTAATTTAGGCAATGTAAGGATATAAATTTGAAACTGCCATTTGATTTCTTTTAAAAATCTTTGCAGAATTGAGTGCATGAGCTAGGAAAGATCAAGAGGTTAGTTCTTGTTGATTTGTTTTCTGCATCCCAAGAATTAGATTAGTTGTAGTTTTGTTTGAATTTTCCAATGTCTTTAGTTTAAACATCATTTGAGTGAGAATGAATTCTGTTGAGACTGAGATTTAGCATAGGCTTAATTTCATTTCGAATTATTTTTGGATTCTTGTACTTAGATTAAACAACTCTTAGATTGAGTTTTCCATTTACTTAGATTGCAATTAAAATTGTAACTTGTATTGCTTGGGTTGCAATTAATATTGCTCAGATTTCGATTAGAGTTAGTTTTATTTGAACATTAATTATAATTTCTTATTCGTATTTCTTGAGCATGTTTTCATCAATTGATTAGTTTCAAACTAGAAATTAGAAATAATGATTCTGTACATAAACAATATATTGATTTCGCATTCTAGTTTAGGTCAGATGCTCTGATCTTGTGTTACCTGCACTTGCGCCTCCAAGTCTTACAACCTAGATTGATAATTTAATGTTAGAATTATAACACATATAATTTCCCCAACAGATTCAAATCGTTCTTTTTCTTATTCTTGGCATTGTGATAGTTATGCTTAGATACTTTTGAGTAGGACTGATTCTTGCTTTTATATGGGTGGCCTTTGAAATACCACTTTGAACTAGCACTTATGAATTGAGCAGTCTTGTTGATGTAATTTTGGTCATTTGTTGGACATTAAGTAACCTATATTACCTTCCCAAAGACCCCCTTTCCTCTTCCACTCTTGGATTCATCTCTTGTGTTGCTTCTCAAGCAATATTTTTGGTGGTTATTATTTTATTTAGTATACTTTGGTTTTATAACAGTTAAGAATAACATCAAAACCTATCCTGCCCGCCACTTGGACTCATGACCATTCACTAGTGGGGTCTTTTCCTTAAGCTTTGAGCTAGGAAAATTTGCAAAGAATGTCCACATTCTATAGTATGGGGCCATTACAATTCAACCCTCTTGGATTTACATGATTCCCATAAACCATTTCATTGCAAATAATATATGATTTATTATTTTATAATCTAGGGGTTAAAAATAGAATATTAAATTCTCCAAGTCCTAACTTTCACTTACAAACACTGACGGGGGGGAGTTTCTGTTTGGACTGTTGGAAATATCTTGACAAGGTCTACAAGGTGGGGGTAATGAGGGCATGTCCCCCATATTTGTAGGTTAATACAATGATGAATACCGACCGTACTATCAAAATTCAACATGTCAAGGGAATTTTATAGCAAAGATACAAACGAGAGAGAACTGTCATGAGAATGATGATAATCCCTCAGCTTTTCCATGAATATATCTATCAAGTTGGTGACAAATGAGTGATAAAATACCCAACCAAAGGCATATTTTGTAAATGCCACCCCAAAAATGGGTTATGAGACCACAGGGAAGAAGGATGTCTTTTGGATTTGTTTCTCATCCATTCCAACCCATAATACTAAAAAATATAGGCACAACTAGACACCAACAATGCTTTCCCTCATTGAAATCTTATCTATATATCTCACCCAACATTCGAATAGTGACAAACATCTCCCACTTAGAAAAACACAACACAAGGTCACTATCTCCATTGAATCCATCCCCTCTAGTTCCACAGTACTAGCATAAATAATTTGAGCTACTGGTTTCTCTTTGGGAATCCCAAAAATTTGTATACCTTGGCTCATTGCAGTGATGAATCAGACAAGTGGATAAAATCTGATTTCAAATATACCTTATCTCATATGCAATGAACATTGATTTAAACAAGTGTATAATGATATTTCATGTTGCTTACTCCACAAATCTCTCTTCAAACACAATTCCTTCCTTCGACTTCTGCCACAACCCCTCTAGCTTGGCAAAAAATCACACATCTTTCAAGATAATTGGATTCTTGGGTTGGCTATATGTAATGCCAACTAAGGAGGCATCTGTTCTTTCAGCATGAGGAAGAATGTAAGAATGATAGGAAATAAAACTCTAGAAGAAAAAAAATATGTTATGTCTCCCATGCATGGGGATCATGTGTCTTCCAAATAACATTTTTAGTTTGTAATTGGAACATATGATCAACAGGGTAGGTGAAAGTGGTTTTAATATATCATGGTCAAAATATAGAACCTTTGTAAGGGACACAAGGCAATAATGATATATTGGGTTATAAGAGGCACCCAAACCCTTGATAAGAAAACCCATGTGATGTTGTCGTATTTTGTTTCAAGATATCTCATGCTAGATTGGTAGTTAACTCCCTTCTACCAGCTCCATGCAGAGGGCCATATTTTCCATACAGAGAGACATCCCCCAAACCATATCCATCTATTTTACCCAACTTTCTATCCAGAGCTTGATATGGTAGGATAGCTTCCCTTTCTACTTTAGAGGAATACCCTATGTTTGAAAGTGGGAATTTGATGCATTGAGGCTTCTCCTGTACTTGGCTCCAAATCTTTGTATTTCTTCTTCTTAGCATTTTGATAGTCATGCTTAGGTATTTTTGAGTAGGATTGATTCTTGCTTTTATAGGGTTGAACTTTGAAATCCCACTTTGTATTGCCACTTATGAACTAAGCAGTATCGTTGATGTAAATTTGGCCATTTGTTGGACATTAAGTAACCTATATTACCTTCCCAAGCATTCCCTTTCCTCTTCCACTCTTGGATTAAACTCCCGAGTTTCTTCTCAAGCAGTCTTTTTGGTGGTTATTATATTATTTATTATACTTTGGTTTTATAACAGGTAAGCATAACATCAAAACCTATCCTACCTGCCATTTGGACTCATGACCATTCACTACTGGGGCCTTTTCCTTGGGCTTTGAGCTAGGAAAATTTGAAAATCATGTTCACATTCTATAGTATGGGGTCATTAAAATTCAACCTTTTTGGATTGACATAATTTTCATAAACCACGTCATTGCAAATAATACATGATTTATTCTTTTATAATCCAGGGGTTAAAAATGTAATCTTAAATTCTCAAGGTCATAACTTTCACTTACAAACACTGATGGGGGGGATTTTCGTTTTTTATTGTTGGAAAGATCTTGACAAGGTCTAAAATGTGGGGGTACTGAGGGCATGCATGGGTGGGTTAAAATCCAAAAATATGCTAGGAAGGGCCTGCGATGGGATCCCAATGTTTAATATCCAAACTCATACTAAAATGCTTGAATCCATCAAAACCTATTCGAAGTTTAGATTTACCCCTAACTGTTGTAAATGGTCTATGATCAAAATTGTCTAAATGAGGGCATGCTTCGATGGTTCAGACTCTAAAATTAAGCTAGGAAGGGCCTGAGATGGGCTCCAAACATTCAAGGTCCAAACTCATACCAATCTACTTGAATAATCAAAACTTGTTTTGTCCCTAACTGTTGTGAATGATCTGTGTACAAATTATCCAAATGTGTGCCATGAGTGCATGGATCACTACATTCTGATTAGTTGGCTTGGTTCATTCTACTTATGAATGAATTTTTGAGGAATTTGACATGAGTTATCATTAAATTTCTCTTTGATTAGGACATAGACTATAGGATTTCAGATTGGAGATGCCTTACACAATCCCTTGCTACACTTTATGTTACTTCTTCTCCCATTAACTCTTGTAGTCATTCAATGACATTAATATATTTGTTCTTTTTTTCCTTCTCTACCTGCCATTTCATTTAGTTTTTTGGTGGAAAATTGATGGAGCTTATTTATATACAAGTGTTTGATGGGCTAACATGCTATTGTGCATTGCAACTATGAAAAAACCAATTTTAAAAGCCTTAAGTTGATTACAAGTTAGAAGAAATTTAATGTTTTTTTTTCCATTAACTATAGTGAAATTTCTTTTATAATTATCATAGGTGAGGGAAAGGACCAAAATAATCTTGATAAATTGTGCGCTGAAATACAAGCTAAAATTGATGAACTTAAAGAGTGGAAAGATTATTATCTGACTCAACAACTTATTCAGGTCCATCATAATTTAATCATTATATTATGCATCATTTTTTAAATTAACAGACTTAGGCATGTTTCATTGGAATTGTCTATTATTGAGTCCCGGTTGACAACAAACAAAGTGAATTTAATTTCATCGTAAAACTATTTCTCTCCCAAATAATATAAACAAATATGTGTATATTGATTCAATTTGAGGCTATCCAAATTAGCTGATTTCCCTAATCTAAACATGTTGGGAGTCATGGAAAATGAAAAAAGTACAATGTATAATTTAAATATATCTAATAGAGTTCCTTCTTATGGGAGAAACAATAGAAATGTTAAAGACGATGATAGAATTTTTATTTTAAATGTTTAAATATTGTTTACTTACTTTGGTATTTTTTAGGGGGCCCTTGTTTGGTCCCACATGGTTGGAAAAAGAGCCACTGTTGAATTAGCTATTTATACAAATATTTTTGGCAAGTTATAATGAAAATAACGATTCTAGAAATGATTATTAGTTGTCTGGGACTTGTTTTGTGTTTGTTTCAGAAACAATACATTCTAGAGTGAGAGTTATTGAGTAAAATACATCCATGAACTTTAGGTGGGAGTTATTGAGTAAAATACATCCATGAACTTTATGATTCAAGACACATTCACGTCTTGTAACATTGGTTTCCATGTCAAAGTTTCAAATATTTTATTCATCACAACATTTTGTTTTGTTGATACATATCCTCTTATTAGTCCCTGCCTTAGGCATGAGGGACTATAGCGATCTCTCGATCGTTTACCCACGTTGACTTGCTTATTAATTTAGACATGTTCGCTTTTTAAACCAAAGTTTCAAAAATATTAATTAAATTTAAATTTTAAATTCTATTTATTTGAGCGATTATTGGTTAATGAAATTTGAGGTCTTATTGCACAATTTTTTTGAGCAATTGCCTATTGGTAAAGTAATTTGTTTCTTTAACCAAAATTTCACACATTCCGATTGAACTAATGTTTGAATTAATTTTAGCATTAGTCTTCTAATATTAAATGTTAAATACTATGCATCTCTATACGATAGGCTTTAAACAAACTTTTGTTACCCCCACTGTGATGGCATGCTGCCACTTCCCTATTAAGATGCAAATTTTTTAATTTTGCAGCTGCCACACCTTTCTTCTTTGATACTGCCACACAATGTGCTCTGTTGATTCACCACTTGAACACACTTCAGATTTATCCATATTTATCCATATCTGAGCCAGTCCTTTATGCCTTCCTATTAGAGAGGAGGATGGTAGTTTCACCACTTGAACATGCTTCAGATTTATCCATATCTGAGCCAGTACTGTATGCCTTCCTATTAGAGTGAGCACGCTTCAGATTTATCCATATCTGAGCCAGTCCTTTATGCCTTCCTATTAGAGAGGAGGATGGTAAATGGGTGAGAATGAAATACCCTTTGCAATCTTAGAAGAAACAGAAAAAGAGAAAAAAGAGATTGAAGAATCATTGCACAATTTATTCTCAGAAGGAATGGATGCAGAAACAAGTTTAGAGAAAGGCAGAGGTAGGAACACAAGCAGAGATTGCGGAAATATTACCACAACCCGCTTATCATAAAGTGGACATAATCTCAGTTGGAAACAACATTTTCTTGAGGTGCATGATCAGAACTATCAATCACTATTGGGAAAAGGAGAAGTAACAACACATGACTTACCAAAGCATCCTGAGAAGCTGTTACCCAAGTTCGATCGGGACAAAAATAATCTTCTGAAGACCACATTAAGAAGTTCATGCTGGTCGTAGGGCGTATGAATGTGCAATATTCCATATACCTTTGCAGGGAAGACATATAATTTTATGTATTAATTTGGAATGAGTGAATACATCACATACATACCTTTAACCTTGTGGTCTAAAATTTTATTGTTTGAGATGTACAGGCTGCAACTACTTGTACAGGTAAAAACCTGTAGCATGTTTAGACAAATTTTTTAGCATGTTTACACGAATTTTTTATTAATTTGTAAGGTGCTTCATGATAATTTGTGTTGGTGTAGGCTGGAGATTAGGGTGAGAATAAGCCGAGGAAGGAGAGATTAGGGGGAGAATAAGCTGAGGAAGGATAAATCAATGGGTGGTTTCTTTTCTTCTTTCAAGAAAAGATTTATTGCAATGGTTGTATTTCTTATTGTCAATCAATCAGCCAATGGCTTCCCCACGTGGTAGCTTGGCAGACTATGTAGCGGATT
Source organism: Pinus albicaulis (assembly GCA_034641835.2). Lineage (NCBI taxonomy): Eukaryota > Viridiplantae > Streptophyta > Pinopsida > Pinales > Pinaceae > Pinus > Pinus albicaulis. The sequence continues at coordinate 681,604,596 of CM076580.1, read as the reverse complement.
TCTTCCTGTCTTCTTCTGTACTAATAATTTCAGAACTCAGCATTGATAGCTGGAGCAGGCATTGCCACTAGCAAAATGACCAGTGGACAACTAGACTTTCGACCAGTGGAGAACTAGACTCAATATAGTTTATTATGATTTATTACAATTGACTGTGTTTGACCATATTCATTTGACTTTGTTTTTTTTCCTCAACATATGTTCATTATGGTTTACTATGGTTTGATTAACTTCACCATATTTGAATATGGGTGCAACAAAACTATCCAACTGCAATATTTAATTCCTTGAATTTATATTAGTTCATTGTCTTCATGGAATAGGTTCGGCCATATGTTTATCACAATAAAATCAATAAGTTGCAATTTACATTAGTTCACTGTCTGTGTGCAATAGGTTCGGCCATATGTTTATCACAATAAAATCAATAAGTTCCGTTATAAATTTGTAAGGGTAGATGATCTGGTAAAATTGATAAATTGCTCATATGTTCAGGTAAGTTAGTATTGCTGCTGTGAGGTTGAGTTTTCCATCATCTCATAATTTTTAATAAAATCAGCGAAAAAACTTAAATTATAATCACAATGGCTATGGGTTAAAATTCTAAAAATCACCATATCCTTGACTTTATAAATTATAATCACAAATCACCATATCCTTGACTTTACACGTGCGTATATAAAAGCTGACAGGTATTATCGTCCCAAAACTCCTCTCATCATGGAATGTTATTATTATTTTTAACTAGTCTTTTGTCTTAAATCTTACATACAAGGATTTCAAATCATATGAATATTTCAGAGCCGGCAGGGACTGCGGCTGCCTACAGCTCTTGTTTATATTTGTGCATAAAAAGTACGAAATCCTAAACCCTTGTTCAACCATACTGCGATAAATTATATTGTTGATGGTATTTCTTAATGGTATGGAAAACAACTGGTTTTTTTTTTTTTCTTGAAAATAACATTAGAGTCTACTGAGGCTGGAATACAAGGAACCACATTTTCTGAAAACATTTTCTTTCCTATTTTAAACCGTTGAAATAGATAGAACATAAAACTACGATGCATGGGTATAATGACTAAATGATAAAATCTATCTTATAAACTATATTGAAACTACAAATAGATTGTATCATATTATATATGATCCCATACCATGTCAGTGTATAAGATTTATAAATTTCTCAGTAAAGAATGTCAGGTGTGCAAGATTGTATTCTTTCTTATCCAATATTTGATCAATATTGCTTGAGATCATTTCTATTGAAATTCAATTGGTTGTAACTGATGGGATGTTTGTGGGTTAGAAGCAAATTTGTTGTACTCTCAATTCAAGAGTTCCTTTTGAAACAAGCTATATTATGAAACTTCTAGTCAGATTTTTTATATTATGGGATGTATATGGGTTCGTTCCTTGTACCTTGGGCTCTTTAGGTGATATCCCTGAAACATGCTCTCAAAATTTGAGAGGTATCAGTGAATGGATGCATAGATACTAGGCTTAGAAAATTTATGATCAAATTGACTTATGATGTTGAATCTCCACAATTAATTGTGACTAAATATATGAGAGTGCATAAGTGTTGTTTTAATATGATTATTTTTCTTTAATCACAAAGATATGACCTTGATCCTATTGTGAAGGCAGTTTCTACTAGTGTTAACATCCAAATTAGGGGCAGAATGAAGGTTGAATTTCATCATACAAGATGATGCTGGAATTATCCAAAACCAAGCAAAAATTCATGATTTCAAATTTGTACCATCTACTGGGCTTAGAAACAGGAAACCAAGTAAAAAATAGCTAAATTGATAAGGGATTTGGATTTATATTAGGTTCACCAGCCGAACTATTGCAAAGGATGCAAAATTGATCACAAACAAGTGCATCTATAAAAACTACAAATGTAATATTGGATGGGTAGACCCATCCATCAAAAGGATAAAGTAACCAAAATAGTGTAGCTTTAGAATCTCATCAAGATTCTTGATCAAAATTAGGTGATGCTGCCACAAATGAAGTACAAATCTTGCAAGCAACCACCTCGACAATGCCATTAAGTGTTCCCTCTAGATCATCACTAACATTTGCAAAATAAAATTGTTGTAAATATGGACAAAACTCCATACTTCGAAGCCTCTGATATTCATCCTTAAAATTAGTTAGAATATATTAAACACCCAAATTCCATTGGACAACTTATATGAATTTCCCAATCAACAACTCCATGTGTAATCACCCAAAGACAGGCCAGCTTGCAGGGTAACATGATCACAACTCATCAACTTCAGGGCTCACTGGATGTAGCTATTATAGGAAAAATAATACTAAGTTTCCATTCAACAACATCGTCTACAGTTTCTTCCTTAAATTCTACTATAGAAATGAAAACTAAGATGTAGGGCTCTCCCACCCATTTAACTTGACCTTTTATTCAAATCAATTATCAAAATGTTTTAGTTTTCTTCAAGAGTGGGTGATAGAAATCATTTCAATCAACAAACTTTGAATTCTATATTAATGTAGGTTTGGCCTCATATTAGTGAGAGACTCTCAGCCTTGCAAGTTGCTACCATGTATAAGAGTTTGGGTGAATCTGGAAGGTCTGGAACTTTAAACTCTCAACATATTCCTTAGGGGAGAAATCTTGAGCATTTTTTCCCTGGCTCAGGATTAGCACCAATAATTACTAGCCACACTAGTCAGTCTGACATGAAATATGTCAAATATGCAGTAACTGTGTGAACCCCAACAACTGTGACATTGCTAATGATGGAGGTCCACATTGCATATCAACACCAATAATATTTATCTAAAGTAAACATTGGAGATCTAGTTGCAATTCTTCCTAGTAAACGTAAGAAGAAAATTTCACAACTCATTCCCTAGCATGTAGATATTACTCAAGCTTAAGGGAATATTACCACTACAAGGTTTTGAGATACTACCTAGCGAATTCACTCTTTTGTCAATATTTTATGAATTTATATCATTGGTTTTATTTTGTTTATTGTAGTTTAAAATGGTTTATGTTTCTTTACGAAAAGTAAGCCAATGTTCACGCTAGGGGAAATTTTTTTAATTATTGTTGACCATTTATTTTCAATGATGTTGTGCTACAATGGCCATTTGCAACAAACCACTTCACAGAAAAGTGTTGGTCATATTTAAGGTCTTCCTATCACTATTTTACTAGTAGCTAAATAATAAAAATGCATGCTTTCAAATTTGAAGACATTATATGAATATATCTATTCTCCGTGAACCCAAATTATTCTTATTTTGGCTAAAGGAAAAAGATGATATTGATAACCAAGAAGAAGGGGAAAGATCAATACCTCGGGTAAAGAGAAGGTTAAAGCTGACAGCTCAGTTGATGTAGCAACTAATTCCTCCAATACATGATCTGATTGTTCATGGAAAAGCAAGTGTGGAATATGATAATGCAACATATACTCTTGCTAAAACAATCTTGCAAGATGCATGCAAGTTAGATTCCACCTCCAATAAAGATATGGGAAATAAAGTTGAAAATGAAAACTTGTACATATCTAGTTGGAATCACTTACAATAATCAATAAACTGTATTACAATTATGATTATGTTAGTTCTACCTATAGTTTTATATCCATTTTATTGTTTTGTAATATTGACCATCTCTATTAAGTTGCCTTTTCTATCTAAAATATGCAAGTTTTCCTATTAACATGAAGTCTTCTAAGAAATATTGTACACAATTTTTTACTTGCTTGAATTGTCTATCACATGGTCAAACTATATTTTTTCAGTACCAAAAGCATTTTATGAAAATTGATGAAATTCACTACTTCATTTGGAAAGGCCTTTGGGCAACATCAGAAACCTAAAATATTGAATGTGAATTCTATTTGAGGATATCACAAAGCTTCATGGACAAAGAAAAGAATTTGGAAGATGATTTCTCCAAGTAGTATTTATCTTTTCACAAGACCACTAGTTGTAGTGGATTGTCAATATTTATAGTTGTTTATCAAGCTTCAACAAAAATCTTATCATTTTTTAATTGATTATTAATTGATGGATTTGTTATTTCTACTTGTTTCTCTTTCTTGAAGTTTTTGTGCTAACTTGTTTGAACTAATTGATGATCAAACATTGGTGGTATTGTTGTAATATGTTAAATTATTGTTTGTATTGAATAAAGTGTTTGTTGTAAAAGATCAATCGATGTGTTATATCTTGGAAATTACAAGTTTGGTAAATATGGGAAAAATATTGGTGCTTTGCATGTAAATCTGCAAAATAGATCAAAATTATTATTTTATCTTTTCATTATAATGATCACCCATGTTTTGCATTTGAGTGATTGAGGATGGCCATAGGTGTTCCCTCAAATTGGAAGTTTAGTGTTGGAATTCAGTGTGGATTTTCCATTCAAGAATCATATAGCAATGTGGTGATTTCTACATATTTTCGATGTTGGAAATTTGCTCCAAATCATAGCTAACATATAGTACCACAGGTCAGGAACATAATGAGAAGGGAATTGTCTTTACAATTTATCCACTTATATTGTAGTGATCCAGAAATATAAGAAAAACATTAATAATTTGATATTGACTAATTGGCTTATTCATATGTGATAATGGACCCAAATAATACCTTTTATCTGAGGAAATGCTCATCAGACTTGGGAATTCTTGACATCATCGACCTCCAACCCTGGAGTTATTCACTTAGCCTTCTACATTATCGAGTTATATACATGTATACAAGGTTATCCTATTATTGTATCCTTTTTACTTCATTTCATTTTATTCTAGACTTATCTTTGACATTTTCTAGGAGTTTTGTTGTTGGTTAAGGTTTCCATTGATGTCAATATGGCATTGTTGATATGGAAGATATTCTTGTGGTGGATGAATAACCCTAACCTCATTATGAAAACCCTAAAAAGGTACCCTAAACATGAAGATGATGCATAATTCAAATTCCCTAGCTACATAAAGCCATAACTTCGTGATGCTCTAGATTCCCATGAAACCGTAGCTCTAGATAGATCTTGATTATTTACCATAAATTCCTAGTCCTAAATTCTTGATGCAAGCCCTAGAACTAATGCTTTATATATGATGTTCTAGCCTAGGTGAAAATTACATGGAACTATCCATATACATGGATGAAATCCTAGCCTTTGAGCTTATGAAATAATGATACATGGATGATTATTGGTTGGAAAATAAGATGAAGCCCTAGGCATCTTAATTGATGCTCATGCTACCCTAAGTATATGAAGAAGAAGCCCTAGCACTTTCCAAAACATAATATCCTAAAGGATTCCATGGATAAATTTATGATGAACGTTCACAAAAATATAAATTTATCAATGAAAAATGACCTCACTTAATTATGGAATTGGCACAGGCTTGTAGAGGATTTTTTCCTCTTTCCAACGAGCTATCATTCACCCTCTAACTCCTCTTAGTCTAAGAGAAAATGATTTTTTAAGATGATATAACATATTATGTACCCTAGCCGACCTAAGCCAACATATGTAAGTCTGCTCCATGGCCAATTGACGTGTCTCTTCATAAAAAAGTCAAATCTGTATAAATAAAAGATAAGGTTTCCATTGATGTCAATATGGCATTGTTGATATGGAAGATATTCTTGTGGTGGATGAATAACCCTAACCTCATTATGAAAACCCTAAAAGGGTACCCTAAGCATGAAGATGATGCATAATTCAAATTCCCTAGCTACATAAAGCCATAACTTCGTGATGCTCTAGATTCCCATGAAATCGTAGCTCTAGATAGCTCTTGATTATTTACCATAAAGTCTTAGTCCTAAATTCTTGATGCAAGCCCTAGAACTAATGCTTTATATATGATGTTCTAGCCTAGGTGAAAATTAAATGGCACTATCCATATACATGGATGAAATCCTAGCCTTTGAGCTTATGAAATAATGATACATGGATGATTATTGGTTGGAAAATAAGATGAAGCCCTAGGCATCTTAATTGATGCTCATGCTACCCTAAGTATATGAATAAGAAGCCCTAGCACTTTCCAAAACATAATATCCTAAGGGATTCCATGGATAAATTTATGATGAATGTTCACAAAAATATAAATTTATTGATGAAAAATGACCTCACTTAATTATGGAATTGGCACAGGCTTGTAGAGGATTTTTTCCTCTTTCCAACGAGCTATCATTCACCCTCTAACTCCTCTTAGTCTAAGAGAAAATGATTTTTTAAGATGATATAACATATTATGTACCCTAGCCGACCTAAGCCAACATATGTAAGTCTGCTCCATGGCCAATTGACGTGTCTCTTCATAAAAAAGTCAAATTTGTATAAATAAAAGGCTAAAATCTTCATTATAGCATCCATTTTTTCAGTGATCATTTCAGAGACAAGACACAGAACAATAAGGAGGTCGAGGAGAATTTTTAGATCACATTTTGGGCATTTATATCTCTTAAAGACTCGGATTTTTTGGAGAGAGGGTTAGGACTGTTGGAAAATCATCTATCTTATGGACATTTCTGAAGTAGCTAGGTGTTGTTGTAACTTGGACCAACAAAAATTATTAAAGAACAATTAGTTCGGTTACAGACCTATGGTAAATAAGGTTTAGACCTTACCTCAAACTTCAATTTGGATTACAGTCCATATATCTCAAGAGCAGTTCCATGTATAAGGCACAAACTAGTGGGAAAATCAACAAATTTAGAATATACTACAGTGGACAGTCCCTCACATTTAGACCCTCAGACTATATCACAAAACTTGGACCTGTGAAATATTGAAGGCATAGTTTTGGAGCCCGGGACAATAGACATCTACCACTACAGTTAGCTCAGATAAATCTTCTAATTGGAAACCTATGAGTAGTTGAATCTGTTACAGTCATGTGAGCAGTCGAACTAGGTACAAAGGTATACACCTTGAGGACAACTTCCTCTGGAAGAGGTAAATATCTCGAACTCTGTGGCAACATTCTATAGCTTGGACAATGAACTAATTAGCATCTTGTCCAAGTAAATAATTTGCATACCTCATACTATTCTAAGACCGTGGAAGAAGTGTAGTGAGCCTGTGACAAGACTTGGACTCTTCTTGGTGTTGAAAAGTGTAACTAGGTTCGGGCTTCATAATGACATGTAATTATGATTTTTGTAAATGATGTAATGACGAAAATAAAAAAATATTATTGTAAGCCTTGCTTCATGGGTTTCATGAGAAAGTGATTTTATTTTAGATGGATCCCATTGAGAGCCTTAGGATTTGTCATTTATAATCAAAGAAATAATGTCATGTATGAATAACTCTTCTTAAGCATGTGTCAATTTATATGATTCTATGAAAATGTATAAATAGCCCTCTAATGAAAAGCACAATCCTCCTCTTCCTATGTCAGCTTCAATGATAAATGAAGGAACTAATGTCGAATCATAGAATGGAGACACATCAGTTCACATGGCTCATGTCAGCGTATTTATGAAAGAAAAACTACTATATATACACAGCTAGGTTCATCGCAGAAGACACAATTCAGAATTCACATACCTCTGTGATTTTTGGTGGATAATAAAGTGAGATAGTTTCAGATCTCCACAAGAAGGTCTCTCTATATTTCGGATAGTATAGGTGACAAATGCTAGAGGCAATTAGATCCCTTTGGAAGCTTAGATCACAGTGGTGTGGATTTATGGTAGCATCAGATGTGCTCTAAGTCTCAAATTTTGCAGGGAGGCTTAGAAAAATGTATTCCAAAAATACCCAGAAATAATTTTGGGAAATTCCACCCAGATGGGGTTGTATTAAAATAATTAATTATTTTTAATGGGAACCTAAGTATAAAATTAGGGAATTAAAATAATTACAGTATATTAATAGAACTTAGTGTGAATCTTCTATAAAAAGACTGAGATCGAGTCAATATGATCTAAGTCATTGATTATATTTTAATCTGGGTCGTTGATTATCAAACGAGAAGATTATAATAATGAATTCAATGGCCATTTGGAAGACACATCCAGTGATAGATCTAGAGATCGAATTCTCAAGAGAGAAACACAGTAGTTTCCGGAGAGAGATCAAGGAGATTTCTTGCAGTGAGGGGCTGGGATAGTTTGTCAGGGGAATTTTTCCTGATTCGGCGATTACATTACATAGAAGGCATCGAAAGGTTCAAAGAGGTTGTTCAGTGCCACACTTGGCAGAACATATTTGAGGCAGCACAGAGCTACGCTAAGGTAGTGCAGAGCCTCTGAGGAGATTCACAGTTCTGCTAAGGAGCATTCCAGAGCTAGTGTCGGGAGTCGAGGTGTGAGACCGGAGGGATGTAGATCTGAGTTTCAATTCAACAGATTGATCAACTAGAGGGATGACACAGTTCCTAGAGGTTGTGATGCAGAGCCAGCATGGGGCTAGCCATTCAGAGGTTGGATCAGTGTTGGATTGCCAATAACATTGTGAGATAATTTCTCACTATCTCTTTGCAAATTTATTCTCTATATCGGATTGTCGGTTTGGGCATCCAAATATTTGTATTCATAAACTACTGCATAATAATTAAAACCCTCAGCTGCTACACCGGTTTTCCCGCATTGGGTTTTCTGTTGAAATTTTACAGAAACAACGATGTAATTGTGTGTGTGTGTATCTTTCCTACTCAATATTTTATTTTTGTGATATTTTATGTTTTGAAGGATTTGGTAGATTTTATTTCAATATTTACTATGTAACACTGTAAATAACTTGATTCAGAATTAACATGTAGAAGAAATAATACTCAATATTGTATTTCTGTGATATTTTATGTTTTGAAGGCTTTGGTAGATTTTATTTCAATATTTATTGTGTAACATCGTAAATAAATTGATTCAGAATTAACAAGTAGAAGAAATAATATCATTTGTTGCATTAGGAATTTGGGTCATCAATTTTTTCACATGGTATTAGAGTTTTCATTGGTTTCAGAGCAGCACAAGTGAAGCAAGAGAGCAGACCGAAAAAACTCATCATTGAAGAGAGAGGGAGATCGAATAGTTTCGTAGGCAGTAGATTGAATCACCAAGGGATTGCGTAGTTTAGGCCAGGAGGGAAATATTCTAAGGAAAATATCTCTCTGAGTGAGTTGAAAGAGAAGTAATATTTACAGTTCATGATTTTTCAGTGACAGAGGGAGCAACGTAGAAAAATATTTAGCGCAAAGTAGTATACTGGTGGGATGTATTTTTTCTGCAAGATTTTATCAGGAATAAAAGTGTCAGAAGAAGAAGAAGACACTTTTTGAGGAAATTTATTACTTAGTGAATTCTGAGCCAAGGAATTATATTTCTCAGTTGCAGAGCAACAGTAGCCAGGAGAAGATCTACATACTCCATCAGGGAGTGCGTAGTAGCTGCGCAAAAGAGAGAGGGATCAATTTGTCTTTTTGTTGGCAGAGATGGAATCTAATGGGCTAAGATATCAAGATTGGTTAGAGGGAGTCTCCAAATATGTGATTTGGAAAGAAAGGATCACTTGTCTATTAGATGAGCATGATCTCAAGGCCTTTATCAAGAATGTGGTAGTTGTCCCTGTAGATGTAGATTTGTTAAAATCCTACATGAAGAATATGGTGAAGGCTAAGTGGTTGATCCTTGACGGAGTGAGGGGTCATGTAGTATGTCACATAGTTGGAAAAGCGAATGCCAAAGAGATGTGGGATGCCTTAGTGACGTTTTATCAAGGATCTTTCAAGCAGTGAAAGATGTACTTGCAGGATAATATGCGATCTATGAGGATGCAGAAGGGAGAACACATTGATCCATTCCTTTCAAAGCTTCAGGAAACCCAAGGTCAGTTGGAAACTGTTGGATCAGTGCCTCAGGCCATTGAGATGGTTATACTAGCCCTAAATTCAGTCTCAGATGAATGGAAAGTCTTTGTCCAGAGCATCCTGGGCAGAGAAAGGTTGCCTGATTAGGAACAGATGTGGGCTGCTCTTCAGCAAGAAGAGATGAGGCGAGATATGATTAAGTAAAAACTTTATGTAAGCACCAACAAAGGGTCGAAGCCCAAGGAGGAAGAAGAGAATGCATCCATCCTTTGCATCTAAGGGGCAGCAAGAGTAGCGGAGGTGGAAAAATGATGTCTCGAAGATCAAGTGTTTTCGGTCTGGTGAGATGGGTCACTACTCTACACAATTTCCTCTCAATAACAAGGAAAAGGATGAGAAACATGATCCATAGGGTGCAACTGCAAGGATCAAGGAGAAGGACTTCACCATGATTTCCCACATATCTCCAAGGGAGAATTGGGGGTGATCTAGAACTATACTTCGAAAGAGCTGCAATTGGGGCAGGATCCTTGACGAGTCCACCTCTTAGATCAATACCTTACTACGACTGCCCAAATCATAAGTAACAGGATATACCAATGTTAGTTGGTGCAGAGGAGTGCCGGAGTGATAGCGCAGTGGCTACAAAGTGCCAAATTCTGAGCAACGCAGAGTAGAGTTGGAAACAATGCAGTAAGGTACAACTCAGAGTCAACAACTGTGCATCAACTTCAGAGGGTCAACGTAGCAACTAGCATCAGTCATATCTTCAATATTAGATGCATCATGCTGAACAATTAGTTTAATATTTTGGATGTTTTTTTGCTGCAGTAGCATCAACAGAGTTTCAGTGCAGATGCAGTTGGACAGAGTATGCAGGGTCAATAGCAGGATAGATGCAACAATGCAATAGTTGATGGGCAATAGTGTTAGACATCAGCAGTGCAGAGGGATATGTTACAGAGTGAGTGTGATGCTTCAACAAGATGCATTACTAGAGCACATTCCTCGCTAAGAGGGAGTGTTTATTCTTGGTAGCATTAGATGTGATTTAAGTCCAAATTTTGCAGGGAGGCTTAGACACATGTATTCCAAAATACCCAGAAAACATTTTGGGAAATTAAACCCAGATGGGGTTTTATTAAAATAATTAATTATTTTTAATGGGAGCCTAAGTCTAAACTTAGGGAATTAAAATACTTAAATTATATTAAAAAAATTGGGTTTGAATCTTCTAGAAAAATACAGAGATTGAGTCAATATGATCTAAGTCATTGATTATGTTTTAATCTAGGCTGTTGGTTATCCAACAAGAAAATTATAAGAAGGAATTCCATGGGAATTTGGAAGACACATCTAGTGAGACATCTAGAGATAAAAATTTCAAGAGAGAAGTGCAGTAGTTTCTAGAGAGAGATCGAGGATATTTATTGCAGTGAGGGGCAGAGAGTTTTCCATAGGAATTTTTCCTGATCCGGTGAATACATTTTAGAGGAGGCACCAAGAGGTTCTGAGAGGTTGCGCATTGCCACACTAGGAAGTGTGGATCTGAAGAAAATTAGAGCTATGCTGAGGCAGTGCAAAGCCTCTGAGGATATTCACATTTTTGCTAAGGAGCAGTCCAGATCTAGTGCTAGGAGACGAGGTGTGAGACCAGATGGTCATAGATATGAGTTTCCAGTCAACAGATTGATCAGTTAGAGGGGTGATGCAATCCCTAGAGGTTGTGGCGCAGAGCCAACGTAGAGTCTACACAGAGGCAAGGTGGGGATATCCATTCAGAGGTTGGATCAATGGTGGATCGCCAATAACAATGTGAGATTATTTTTCACTATCTCTTTCCTAGTTTATTCTCTGTATCGAATTGGTGGTTTGGGCATTCAAATATTTGTATTCAGAAACTACTACATAATAATTAAAACCCTCACCTAGTGCACTGATTTTCCTGAATTTGGTTTTTACGAGGAAATTTTCCAAGAACAACAATGTACTTGTGTGTGTTTCTGTCTTTCCTTCTCAGTATTTTATTTCCACAGTATTTTATGTTGTGAAGGTTGTAGTAGATTTTATTTCGATATTTATTGTGTAACACCATAAATAACTTGATTCATAATTAACAAGTAGAAGAAATAATATCAGTTACTATAGTAGGAATTCCAATTTTGGAATTTTCACAAGTGGCATCAAGTTTAATATGGCAGCAAGACAAAATTTCAGATTACATTGACAAGAAAAGGAACAACACTTCGGATTTCACAAGAAGAATCTCAGTGCCAGAGTAGTAGAGAACAGGATGGTCAAGAAACCATAGTTCTATTTTGTTACGGTCGTCATAATTTGGTGACTTTACATTGACATGTCTCGGTACCACGCCTAGAATATATACAGTTCATTGAAGAGATGATCTTAGTTTGAGGAAGATCGAAGTGGAAGAGAATAAAAGAAGAATGTTGACTGTGTCTTGGCCTTGCAGTGTATATATAGGTTAAGGGTCTTAGTCTTGGCTGTGTTCATCAATTGGAATCTCTATAAGAAGAATTTGTGTGAGTTTTCCTCTCAAAGAGAGAGAGGTTTTGGCCTTGGCTCAAAGTATACATGTTGTGTCTCTTTTCTATTTATGTTCATGTATTGGTTACTATTTTATGAATAAGAACACTAATAATATAATAAGAAGAATATCCTAATCTAAAGAAGTAAAAATAATTCACAGGCAGTCACTAATAGAAGAGAAATCACTAAAATATAATGCCCTAGATTTCTCAACAAGGTATCAGAGCTAAGGTGTCAAAGTCAAGGAAGGATATCTTATCAAAGAGACATTCAAGGATCGAGTTTCAATGATCTAGGTGGATATTGGGGGCCACCTGCCTATTCCACTTGGGGCCCCACCATTGTCTCTTTCAGTTTTTCAGTTTCGGCACAACTTACTATTTTTAGTAGTTTTTTTGGGTCCTGAACTTCCGGAGCCGTTTTGAGGCCCTAAACGTTGTTTTTTGGGCATCGCACCTTTGGCTAATATGATTTTGTTCTGAAATTGATATTCGTTGTCATCAGTTGTATTCCTCAGATATATCTTTCTAACGATGTATCATGTGCATGAAACGAAGATAGTATGCCAAAGTTACAACCCCGGGAAGTTAAAACACCAATTTACCTAAACGGGGCCCATAGTTTTGGCGCTTCATCTCCCAGGGTTATATTTTTGGATGTTTAGGGTTTTCCATTGCTTCTCTATAATAAATAGGCCCTTGAGCCTCATTGTAACACAGTTTAGAGGCCTGTAGCCTCCACATCTCTTCTCAGAGATAAGCTACTAGCGCCCTAGCTAGTTATTTCCATTCTGTTTGTAAGCAATTTCAGTTCTTTGATATTAATGAAATGAAGTGATATTTCCACTGCATATTTGTATTTATGGTTATATGTGTATTATGTTGCATTCCTGCATAAATCCGGATCATTCAAGGAAGGCATAAAAGCAAGTTAAAGGATATCAAAGTTAAATCAAGATCTACATTGAAGAATACAATTATACTTCAAAAGGAAGCCTTGAGATCATCAATCAAGACCAAAGCAGTTCCGACCTGTAGTCATTCACCACCAAGAAGTCAAAGTATCTTGAAGAGAAAGAAGGCTAGAGGGAATTATCATCATCTTCAAAGATATAAGGCAAGTTACCTCTCATTGAAGTAAGGAACCTCTCATTGTCCTTGAAGAAGATCATTCAAGGAAGCAGTAAAAAATCCTCATTAAAAGGATCTAGATCAAAAGGTGTCATCATCATAAAAGGAAAAATATCCTTTATTGAAGAAATTCCTTCTCATTTGGAAGAATATCATCCAAAAGGGAGCACTAATACATATTCTTCAACCATCATCAAAGTGATCAAGTTGAAGATTTCATCTTCACTTGTTAAGTAAGTATCTTTCATTCTTTAATCAAATATGGAAAATGACTTCGTGTTTGCAAGGAGATCCATAAGCTGGTTGGGTCATCACAATTCCATGCATGGAAAAATGAGGATAGACATAGTCCTTGAAGAAAGTGAAGTCATTGATCATATAAGGCTCTGATGGTCAATAATTATCAGAATACGTGGAAGGTGATCAAAGGGCTCAAAGTATTCCTATGAAATCAGTCAAAGGTCCCCTCATCCCTATATAGCAAGATTGGAGACATCAAAGAGATATAGGATAAGCTGGAAGAACTATTCTATGAAGATGCGATGAATAATTTCATCTCACATAGACCTGATCTACACAAAATTGAAGGTATCAATGAATGAAGGGATATCTTCATAAGACCTCAACTGTGAGATATGGGTGAGATGATAAGAATATAACCATCATTGTTCTAAATTAAAATACTGATGAACAAGGTAACGAATGTATATGGGGATAAGAAAGTTACCTCATTCGACAAATTGTGGTTTCTATGTTAGATAAAAGAAGACAAGTTGAGGGAAAAAGTGTTGAAGTTTAAAGGACTCAAACATTTGTGAGAAGGAAAGGGAAATTTGGTCCTCATAAAATAAATAAAAACATAGATAACATTCAATGCTATGGAAACATGATGGACATTACAAGATGTTGAAGAATGTAACTAGGTTCGGTCTTCATAAATTGTACTTGAGTCAATACTTATTGTACTTGTCAAAAGAATAAAGAAAATAATTTTACATTATTATTAAATGAATTATTAAATCATGGGTTTCATTCTTGGGTCATATTTATTTTAGGTCAAAGTCCCTATTGTGGAATTCTAGGTTTTATTTTGAGTCTATAGGATTATTGCATATTTAAATTGATCTATATTGGGCTTTTTAATCATGCAAATGGGTCAAGTATTGAGTAAAATATGATTTATGAAGCCTCCACACCAAATCAGACTTAAGGTGATCAAGTTGTACTCAAGCCCAAGAATTCGAGCTCGTCTTAAGCCTATATATAAAGTGGAATTGAACTCACTTGGAACCATCTCACTGCAACACAGAAATTCGATCAGGAAGCTGCAACAAGAGAAATTTATGAAGTGAAGGAGAAGGAATTTCTGGATTTGGTTTTGGGTACACTTATAGAGTTGAAGAAAATCGAAATTTTGCCACCACCATCTCTGCATTTCGAGCTATATTTTGGGAGATGGAAGTTCTCAAAGTTTTACTACAATAGTTACTACCAAGGTGTTGTTGCCAATAGAAGAGGAAGTCGGAGTTTTTTTTGTTGAATGCTACTACTTGGAGAAGTTTTATTGGGCCTAAATCGAAGTCTTTGAAGCTAGATCGAAGTCTTAAGAAGAAAGGTCGAAGTTCCAAGTCAAAGATACTACATCATAGTGCTTCTACTGCTGCTACTTCTTCCAGATTCAGGAAGGATCACAAGGAAGGCTAAATTGGCATGGAGGAAGTCCGGGTCAAGATCCATAGTCTCAAGAATTGCTATTGAAGGAAGAATTACTGATTGGTTTTTTCCCAAGAGTGGGGTTTTTCCCTGGCTGCTGGCCTACATCTATTGTCCTTGATCTATGTGTATTTTCTTTGATATTTGCTTGATTAACTAATAACAAGAAAGATAAGAAGAACATAGTAAGAACTAAACAATATCACAAGTAAATAATCAAGAACAAGAGGATCTTTCTTCCTTTCTAATTCTCTAACATGGTTTCAGAGCTTTGGTGAAAGAATAAGGAAAAGGCAGTCTCAAGGACTTGATGAAGGAAGTTATAAGAAGTTCATTAGAGGAAATAAGTCTTCACTATATTCAAGCAAGATATATAACTCTATCAAGGGAGAGAACAATCTTGAAGGAGCTACAAATTATAGGTCCTAGAAGAAAAGGATTGACATTATCCTCGAAAAAAACAAGGTCTTATATTTAGTCAAAGGAAATATGAAAAGTCCTATAGAAGAATCAAGTGATGTTGATAGGGTGCAGTACAAAGAACTAGAATTAGTAGCTATGGCTTTGATGGTTGAAGGCATAAAGGACAATCTTGTCAATTTCATAGAAAATATTGATCATGCTCATGAAATGTATGAGTTCATGTAAAAACTATTCCCCATCAAGAAATTTGGAAAAGTGAACAACGTAAACTTTGAAATAGGAACTATAAACTGAAAAAGGGAACTCTAGCAAAAAAAATCACCAAAAACATGAAAAATGACCCAAAAACGAAAAGGGTGTATTCTAGAACGGGGTTTTATTTTTTTCAGTTTTAATTTGCAACATTTTAAAATATGGCAGTAAAACCAATTTTCACGTGTGATGCAGGGGCATTAGACACTAGGCAGCAACGTAGGAGGTTTTTTCCACATGTTGTGGCTAGGAGGGTTTGAAAACAATTGAATTGTAACAGCTAGGTGTCAATACCTCAACTGACTGTTTCATTTAGATTAGTTAGATTTGCAGAAGTCGAATAGTTAGATTCGATCCATCTGTCATATTTCAGTTAGTTGAATTATTGTAATTAGGCTTTTGATTTTCTAAACGGTCCTCAGAGAGGAACCAAAGAGACACATTGTAATGTATATAAATTGTATCCCTCAGATGCATTGGGGGGAGAGAGAGATTTCTGCAATAAAACTTTTTGTGTTAAGCAATTGCTTCCGCTTGAATGAATTTTAGTTCCTGTTGATTATCAAACTGTCTTGAATTGATGTTTGTGAGGAAATTTGTTTAATTGTGAGGCGATTGAACTCTGTGCGCGTATAGTTTCTGAATGGAACTGTTTTACAGTCTCCACATCCTACTGTCTACTATTTCTCTTGAATTATCCAAACAAACCCCGTTGAATTAATCCCACCGCAGGCGAGGTCTGTGTAGAGAAATCATGGTTGTTGAACTCTGTTTAACGATAGTAGAATTCCCGCTTAATAAAGAGATAAATTTGTTTTTCTATCGGAATCCTGACTCGAGGCTAGACCAGAGTTAGTGAATATGGAGGATAGCGTAACCCGACTTAAACTGGGGTCAACCACTATTCTGAAACCGTGAGTGGATTTACGAACCGAACTGCCCATATCGCACTACTTTTGTAGAGTGAGCGGTATTTCCAAATTGGGAGCGATTCCATTGAATGGTCTACACGTAGCACATGGTGGGACCGCGAAACCCGCTTTCCCGAGCGCCATCACACGCTAACATTCGACCAGGGAGGCCGCGCGATATCGTTGAATGTCGTCGATCTGGAGGGAAGCCATCGGACGGTGGTCATATTCGGAAGATGCACGAGGGATAACCAAGGTACGGTGCGAGTATTTGATTGGGCCATCGATTATATATGTGGGGCCGGAACCAAAGGTCCATTATAAGTCATTTGTTTAAAAAGCGTTGGGTATTTATATAAGGTTTGAAGGATTAAACCCTTGGTTATAAGGTTTAGCGGTGGAATATAAGCCCGAGAGATATATTTTAATTTTCAAAGGTTGTTGATTATGTTTATTTATCAAATTCCTCGAATTTGATAAATAAAAACAAAGAAGTTGGGGAAGACCACATGGAGGAGGAGAACGGGGTTTTAGAAGGAAAATGATGACAGAGCTATGCAAAGAGACCAGCTCTCCTTAGGGGCCGACTTTCAGTTTTGTTGCCGTCATTTGTGGTATCAGAGCATTTTTGAGTTGTTTTTGCAGAGAATTGACATGGCAATTCGAGTTGCTAGGGGTGCTGGCAGAAGGAGAGGCGGACCCGTTGCCAATGTAGAAGTGTTGGGAATTTTGCAGAGGTTCGAGGCTAGAATGGATGCCATGGAGCGAAGACAGCCTAGAGATCTTGAAGACATCAGGGAACCTAAATTAGAGGAAGCGGAAGAAAATGTTGAAATTCCTCCTGACATGAGGCTCCTCAGAACTGTTATGGGGTCTGCAGTTAAGCCCAGGATTGAAGTGTCGAGTTTTGCAGGAGGATTGAATCCAGAGGAACTGGTGAATTGGATTAACGAAATGAACAAGTGCTTCGACTATGAAGAAATAAACGAAGATAAGAAGGTCAAGTTTGCAGTAACAAAGCTGAAGGGACATGCCGCACTTTGGTGGGATGGAGTGCAGGCAGAAAGAAGGAGAGTTGGCAAGCAACCTATCAAGAGCTGGACCAGAATGATGGCTAAATTAAAAGGTAAATTCTTGCCTAGTGATTATCAGCTAACATTGTTTAGGCAAATGCAGAACCTGAGACAGAGGTTGCTGACAGTAAAGGAATACACAGAGGAATTCTACAGAGTGAGCATAAGAGCTGGGAAATTCAAGACACACCAGAGAAGACTGCCAGATATGTGAATGGTCTCAAGTTGGAGATCCAAGATGAGATTGGTCTTCTGTCTCCTAAGACAGTGGAAGAGGCCTACCAGATGGCCTTGAAAGCAGAGGAGAAACTCCTGAGGAAGAAATCTGCCAAGAAGAGAGGTACTTTCTGTGGAAAGGGAAGTCAGGGTGGTAGAGGAAAGCCTACTACACCCATGGATGGAGCTAATAGTAGCTCACTTCAGAATGCATATACAAAGGATGATGCAAGGGGCAGAGGAAGAGGAGGCAGAGACAGAGGTAGAGGTAGAGAGTTGAGGTGCTATAGATGTCAGCAAGTGGGACATAAGCACTATGAGTGTCCAGAGAATGTGGGTGTTGGTCCAAGAAATGCTGTTGTTTCCCAGGCTGGAGAAGAGGCAGAAATTGAAGAATAAATTCTACCAAAGAGGGGAGATTCCTTGGTGGTTAACAAGGTCCTGTTGAAGCAAACCAAAGAGGTCACTGAGCCTGCGCAAAGGAAGACTTTGTTTAGAAGCATATGCAAAGTCCAAGGGAAATGCTACCAGCTAGTCATTGATAGTGGCAGCACAGATAATCTGGTTTCCACTGAGGTGATAGAGAAGTTGAAGTTGAAGACAGGGGAGCATCCAACTCCCTACAGGGTGTCCTGGCTGCATAAAGGGCACCAGCTAGTTGTAAAAGAACAGTGTGAGATAGAGTTGCAAATGGGAAAATACAAAGACAAGGTCCTGTGTGATGTAATGCCCATGGATGTGTGTCATATACTGTTGGGTAGACCTTGGTAGTTTGACAGAGCAGCAGTGCATGATAGCAAGAAGAACACTTACAAGTTCTTCAAGGATGGGGTACATCATACATTGATACCCATGGAAGAAGGAGAGCCATCAAACAGAGTGATTGATCCAAAGACCTTGTTGTTGAGCAGGAAGGAATATCTGCAGCAGATAGAAGAAGAAGAGGTAAGTTTTTCTTTAGTTTGCAAACCTAAGTTAGTTCTTACTCCTACAAAGATTTCTGATTTGCCAATAGAAATCCAAGACAATTATTGTGACATTGTTGTGGATTATTTACCTGATGAGCTGCCACCTGTGAGAAAGATCAGCCATCAGATAGATTTTATCCCTGGTTCAAATCTCCCAAATAAGGAAGCCTACAGAATGACTCCCACAGAAAATGAGGAAATTAGGAGACAAGTACAGGAGTTGGTGGACAAGGGACTGATCAGAGAAAGTTTGAGTCCATGTGCAGTACCAGCAGTATTGAGCCCAAAGAATGATGGAGGCTGGAGAATGTGTACTGATTCTAGAGCAATCAATAAGATCACAATCAGGTACAGATTCCCTTTGCCCAGTGTTGAGGATTTGATGGACTATTTGAGTGGTGCTAAATATTTTTCAAAGATAGATTTAAAAAGTGGATACCATCAGATTAAAATAAGAGAGGGTGATGAGTGGAAAATTGCCTTTAAAACAAATGAAGGATTATATGAATGGATGGTAATGCCTTTTGGGTTTTCAAATTCACCTAGCACTTTCATGAGACTTATGAATGAAGTATTGAAAGAATTCATTGGTAAATTTGTGATAGTGTACCTGGATGATATATTAGTTTTCAGCAAAACTAAAGAAGAACATTTAAGGCATCTTAATTATGTCTTGAAGAAGCTGCACCAAGAGAAACTGCTGATAAACTTAAAGAAATTCTCATTCATGAAGGAAGAGTTGGTGTATTTGGGTTTTTTTATTTCTGCAGAGGGATTGAAGATGGACCCAAAAAAGGTTAAGGCAATTGTGGAGTGGCCTTCACCCGGGAATGTTTTTTACGTAAGAAGTTTCCATGGACTTGCCAGTTTTTATAGGAAATTCATAAGAAACTTCAGTAAGATTAATGCACCCATAATTGAGACAATAAAGAAGAGAAAACAACCATTTAAATGGACTGCAGAAGCAAAAATAAACTTTAAACTTTTGAAGCAAAAGATAACTGAGAAGCCTGTTTTGATCCTGCTTGATTTTGCTAAACCATTTCAAGTAAAGTGTGATGCCAGTGGAGAGGCCTTTGGAGCTGTGTTGAGTCAGGATGATAGGCCTGTAGCCTATTTCAGTGAAAATCTGAATGACACCAGAAGGAAGTATTCCTCTTATGAGAAGGAATTCTATGCAATTGTTCAGGCACTGAAAAAGTGGAGGCATTATTTGATGTCCAAGGAATTTGTATTATATTCTGACAATCATGCTTTCCAGTATATTGTACAATAGCCCAAGTTGAATCAGAAGCATGCCAAATGGGTTGAGTATCTCCAAGGTTTTAACTTTGTTTTGAAACACATAAGTAGCCAAGCAAATAAAGTAGTTGATGCTTTGAGTAGGAGGCACATGCTTGTTCAAGAAACCAATTTTGAAGTTGTAGGATTTGATTTTCTCAAAGAATTGTATAAAACAGATTCAGATTTTAAGGAAGCATTTGAGGCATGTTGTAACCCTGTTTTAACAGATAGAAGCCAGTGGCTGGATTATTTCTTGCAGGAGGACTTGTTATTCAAGAGAAACCAACTGTGTGTACCAAAATGTTCCATGAGAGAAAACTTGATTAAGGAGAAGCATGGTGGTGGACTTGCTGGACACTTTGGTACTGATAAAACTTATGAGCAGCGAAGTCACTTCTATTATTGGCCCAAGATGAGAACAGAAGTGGACAAGTTTGTGAAAAATTGCAAAATATGTCAATATTCCAAAGGAAGGAGCTAGAATGCATGATTGTACACTCCCTTGCCTATTCCAGACAGACCTTGGGATATGGTGAGTATGGATTTTGTTCTAGCATTGCCCAAGACTCAGAGAGGAAATGACGTAGTCTTTGTTGTGGTGGAAAGATTCTCCAAAATGGCACATTTTATTCCATGTTATAAAACTAGTGATGCCACCCATGTTGCTAACTTGTTTTTCAAAGAAGTTGTTAGATTGCATGGGTTGCCCAAGAGTATTGTTTCAGACAGAGACACCAGATTTGTGGGTCATTTTTGGAGGACACTGTGGAAGAAAATTGGTACCAAACTGAGTTTCAGCTCAGCTTATCATCCTCATATTGATGGAAAAACTGAGGTAGTGAATAGGAGTCTAGGAAATTTGTTAAGAAGTATTGCAGGAGAGCATCCCAAGCAGTGGGACCATATTTTTCCCCAGGCAGAATATGCATATAATGACTCACCAAACAGAAGCACAGGGAAGAGCCCATTCCATATTTTCTATGGAATGCACCCCATAGGAATATCAGAATTAAGAAATCTGGGAAGGGCAGAGCTAAGGAGCACAGATGGTGAGGAATTTTCTTCAGAGATCCAGGCCATACATGAACAAGTGAAACAGCAACTACAAGGCAGCAGCATCAAATATAAAGGCAGAGCAGACTTGAACAGAAAAGAAGTTCATTTTGAAGTAGGAGATCTGGTTTTGGCACACTTGAGAAAGGAGAGATTCCCAAAGAAGCAGTATAATAAACTGAAGTTCAAAAAGATTGGGCCATGCAAGATACTTAGAAGGTTTTCTGCAAATGCTTATGAGATTGAATTGCCACCTGATGTTGGAATATCTCCCATTTTTAATGTTGCATATTTGTACAAGTATGAAGGTGATGGTGCAGAAGAAAGATCAGTAGAAAAGGGACAGATTGAGTGGAAAGAGCAGCTACCTCCAGCGCAAACATTGCAACCAGAGAAGATATTGGACAAAAGAGTGTTCAGGAAGACCAGAGGACAAGAGTACTTTCAGTACTTAATCAAATGGAAGGATAAGCCAGAGGAAGATGCCACTTGGATGACTGAAGGAATGTTGCAGAAGATAGGTAGATCAGTGGAAGAGCTCATGGACAGGAGCCCAAGAAGAAAATTGCCCTCGGGAGTCTGATGCAGGGGCATTAGACACTAGCCAGCAATGTAGGAGGTTTTTTCCACATGTTTTGGCTAGGAGGGTTCGAAAACAATTGAATTGTAACAGCTAGGTTTCAATACCTCAGCTGACTGTTTCATTTAGATTAGTTAGATTTGTAGAAGTAGAATAGTTAGATTCGATCCATCTGTCATGTTTCAATTAGTTGAATTATTGTAATTAGGTTTTTGATTTTCTAAACAGTCCTCACAGAGGAACCGAAGAGGCACATTGTAATGTATATAAATTGTATCCCTTGGATGCATTGGGGGGGGAGAGAGATTTCTACAATAAAATTTGTGTGTTAATCAATTGCTTCCGGTTGAATGAATTTCAGTTCCCATTGATTATCAAACTGTCTTGAATTGATGTTTGTGAGGAAATTTGTTTAATTGTGAGGCAATTGAAATCTATGCGTGTATAGTTTCTGAATGGAACTGTTGTACAGTCTCCGCATCCTACTGTCTACTATTTCTCTTGAATTATCCAAACAAACCCTGTTGAATTAATCCCACCGCAGGCGAGGTATGTGTAGAGAAATCGTGGTCGTTGAACTCTGTTTAATGATAGTAGAATTCCCTCTTAATAAAGAGATAAATTTGTTTTTCTATCAGAATCCTGACTCGAGGCTAGACCAAATTTAGTGAATACGGAGGATAGCGTAACCCGACTTAAATCGGGGTCAACCACTATTCTGAAATTGCGAGTGGATTTACGAACCAGACTGCCCATATCGCACCGCTTTTGTGGAGTGAGCGGTATTTCTAAATTGGGAGCATTTCCATTGAATGGTCGACACGTAGCACACGGTGGGACCGTGAAAACCGCTTTCCCGAGCGCCATCGCACGCTAACGTTCGACCAGGGAGGCTGCACGATATCGTTGAACGCCGTCGATATGGAGGGAAGCCATCGGACAATGGTCATATTCGGAAGATGCACGAGGGATAACCAAGCTACGGTGCGAGTATTTGATTGGGCCATCGATTATATATGTGGGGCTGGAACCAAAGGTCCATTATAAGTCATTTGTTTAAAAAGTGTCAGGTATTTATATAAGGTTCGAAGGATTAAACCCTTTCTTATAAGGTTTAGCGGTGGAATATAAGCCCGAGAGATATATTTTAATTTTCAAAGGTTATCGATTATGTTTATTTATCAAATTCCTCGAATTTGATAAATAAAACCAAAGAAGTTGGGGAAGACCACGTGGAGGAGGAGAACAAGGTTTTAGCAGGAAAATGCTAACAAAGCTACGCAAAGAGACCAGCTCTCCTTAGGGGCCAACTTTCAGTTTTGCTGCCGTCAACGTGCCAAAAAAATGGAAAAAACACACAATGGTTGGTGCTAGAATACCATTTTTATTTTCTCGGTACAATTTCAACATATTTTTAGTAATGATGTTAAATATAAAATAATGAGATTTTAAACACATTAAAATTCTAATAATTTTATACATGTGATTTAACATATAATATCATGACAGTAACAATCCCTAAAATTCTAATTGTTTTCAACCATAATGTTAAAGATAAAATATATTTCACAATTTTTCACCCATAGAATTAAAAAATATTAACTTTTCGAAATATTTCAACCATGATATTATGAACAAATTATATGACTAAAATAACCCAATGAAACATTAATTATTTCACCAAGTTATTGTTGCATTGTCAATATTTTAGACAAATGAATTCATCATAAATAAAACATATAATCCAAAAAACATAAAAATGACTCATAACTTCATGTAAGATATGATAGGGAAGTTAAAATATCATTTTCAATGATCAATGCAAACATCATTTATATCAATTGTCTTACACAATTATTCAAGATCACTGATATTTTCTTGCACACCATCAAAATTCACATCTTTAGATGAATGACTGGATGTAGATGAAGATGTTCCATATTCTTCTCTTTCATCAACTAGTTCCCCATCTAAGTCAACATGCATGCCCACCACTTGAGGTTTCAAAATTGTAGTAGATCTACAACTGGGTTCAACAAACTTCCATCTCAATGATGTTTCTTGTGGTAGCAACCTATTAAGAATCTCTGTCATCCTAGAGCGAAGAGTTCCTCTCTTTGTTAAATTGAATTCATAAAAAATTATGTCAAATTCCTCCAATTTTAAGAGGTTTGTGCGGCGACGATTTATATTTGTACCCTTTCTTTTTCTCTTTCTGCCAATTTTTTTATCAACTACCATCTCTGGCTTGTACACACCATTGAATGGGTGTGTGTTTGTGGCATACCAATGTACTTCAACACCTGTAACATCCTCATTTTCTGTAATCACCTTTATAACCTTGGTAACCCAGAATGCATAGCCATGTGGATCTTCATGTGCTAAGACTACGATCATGCAACACTCCTTAATATCTTGTACTGAACCTCTGTAAAGGTATTCCATGGCTTCACGTTGTGCACGAGATCTTCTGGAACCAATATACATTTCTCTTTTCTCGACATGTGAAGAATTAATAATACCATGTGATTGTTGTTGTTCAAGAATGTTTGTTTTCTCCTGTTCATTTGACACATTTTGTGGCCAAATAAATGGAGTCTTCAGAAACATATCTTCATTTGCTGGTCTTGAAAGGATATCACTTTTATCATTGAAAAATGACTCCCACCAAACTGAATCAACAACATCAAAGTAATCATATGTATATCTAATGGTTTTTTAAATTTCTTCTAGGCATTTAGAATAATCTATATCTCTCTTTTGCCTTTGGGTGTTGAGCCTGATTATCTTGTTTACTTTGTATCACAACATTGGACCCCTGTACCTTAAAAGGGGCAGCAACACCGCCCGTAATTAATCGATGCTGTGGGGGGTCCAGGGGGGGCGGCAGTGCTTTTCGGAGCCCCCCCCCTGGCGGGGGTTTTTCGGGGGAAGCACCCTCGAAGCTAAAAACAGATGTAAAATTGCCTTGTAAAAGTATAGTAATTTCTAGTCAATCTGGGCCGTTCATTAGGCAAATGATCTGACGGTAGAAGTTATGTTTAGATTAGGGTTTTTTTCCCTAGAAGGCAACCCCCTTGTATATATGAGGGTATTGTATTGCAGCTGTGTATGGTGTGTGTATTCTTGGAGCGAGAAATAGAGAGGGAGACTGTGAGAGAGAACAGAGGATATTACAGCGGATCTGCTGTAGGTTTTGTCTCTTCATTTTTTGTTGGATAATAGAAAGGAAGGACTGGATGTTCGGGGTGGATGTAGCCCAAACTGGATGAACCACGTATATCTCTGTCTCTCTGGTTTTATGTGTTTTTTGTGCTTTTATTTTTCCGCATATTTTATGTGTTGCATTGCTCTGTAATATTTAATTTTCTAACAACTGGTATCAGAGCCAAAGGTATATTTGGCTGATAAAATCGCAGGAAAGAAGGGTTCCTGGTTCGAGTGGGAGCAATGGTGGACGATGGTAAGTTTAGTGTCGAGAAATTTAACGGCCAAAACTTCCCGCTGTGGAAGATGCAAATGGAAGATTATTTGTATTAGAAAGATCTATACCTACCATTGAGCGGAAAAACAAAGAAGCCGTCAGCCATGACAGACGCGGAATGGAACATTCTCGATAGAAAGGCACTTGGAACAGTATGATTGTGTCTTGCCGCGTCAGTCACCTTCAATATTTCGAAGGAAACAACAATAGAGGGTTTGATGCAGACGTTGGCGAAACTATATGAAAAACCCTCAGCCTCAAACAAGGTATTTCTTATGAAACGACTATTTAATATGAAGATGTCGGAAGGTGGATGTGTTGCAGACCATTTAAATGAATTTAATACAGTTACCAGTCAGTTAAGTTCTGTAGGGGTAAACATTGATGATGAAGTTAGAGCTCTGTTATTCTTGTGCTCATTGCCAGAGAGTTGGAATGGTTTAGTAATGGCCATTAGTAACTCTGTCTCTGGATCTAGTACTTTAAAGTTTGATGATGTTGTTGGTGCTATCCTTAGCGAGGAAATGTGACGGAAAAGCTCCGGTGAGACATCGAGTAATGCTTTGAGTGCAGAGTCTAGGGGAAGGAGAATGGAAATAGGAAAGAGCTTGGGATATATGATAAATCAAGGAAAACAGGATCCAAGTCTAGATCGGGGATAGTGTCTTGGAAATTGTGGAAATGTGGAAAGAAGGACACCTAAAGAAAAGTTGTAGATCTCGGAAGGGAAAAGAAGGAGACACACAACAAGAAAGAAGCAATCATGAAGAAAATGTGACGAGGTGATGTGTTACAAGATCCTTTGATTCTTTCTTTCGAAAATGTTACTGATTCTTGGGTTGTAGATTCAGGGGCTTCATTCCATGCCACACCTGATAAGAAATATTTTCATGACTATGTTCAAGGAGATTTTGGACAAGTTCGTTTGGGTGATGATAAACCCTGTAAAATTGTTGGAATAGGTAAAGTTCTTGTAAAACAACAGAATGGAAACCAATGGCTACTAAAGGAGGTAAGACATGTTCCAGATCTGAAGAAAAATCTGATTTCAACAGGGCAGTTAGGCGGTGAAGGTTGTGTGACAACTTTCACAGATAAAACTTGGAAGGTCACCAAAGGAGCCCTGGTAATAGCAAAAGGTGAAAAGGTTGGTACATTGTATTTATGCAATGGTATTTCTAACTCTATTAATGCTTTAACTTCCAAAGGAGTAGATGCAACATTATGGCATCATAGGCTCGGACACATGAGTGAGAAGGGAATGAAGATTCTTCACTCAAGAAATTTGTTGCCAGGTTTGAAGAATGTTGATTTGGATTTCTGTGAGAATTGCATTTATGGAAAACAGAAGAGAGTCAGATTTCTCAGAGTTGGGAAAGAAAAGAAGAGCGAAAAATTGGAGCTTGTGCATACATATGTATGGGGACCTACTCAGGTATCATCTCTCGGTGGCTCTCGTTATTATGTTACTTTTATTGATGATGCAACTAGAAAAACATGGATTTATTGTATTCGGAATAAATCTGATGTATTTGATACTTTCAAGAAATGGAAAGCTTTGGTTGAGATTGAGACAGGAAAGAAGTTGAAGTGTCTCAGATCAGACAATGGAGGTGAATATTGAAGCAAAGAGTTTGATAGGTATTGTTCAGAGCATGGAATTCGTAGAGAGAAGACAGTTCCAAGAACACCACAAGAAAATGGTGTGTCAGAAAGGATGAACAGAACAATCATGGAGCGTGCAAGGTGCATGAGATTGCATGCAGGATTGCCTTTACAATTTTGGGAAGATGTTGTAGATACTGTTGTTTATCTAATAAACAGAGGGCCTTCAAGTTCCTTGGATGGTGGTATTCCAGAGGAAGCATGGACAGGTAAAAATGTAAACTACTCTTTTTTAAAGCCTTTTGGTTGTGAGGCCTTTGTCCATATTAATAAAGAAAACATAACAAAGCTTGAGGAAAAATCAAAGAAATGTACCTTTATTGGATATGGTGCTAATGGTTTTGGTTATCACTTATATGATTATAAAAATCACAAAATCATTAGGAGCAGAGATGTAATATTCAATGAAAAGGTCTTGTATAATAATCAATTGCAGGAAAAGAAACAGGAAAAAGAAAACAAGGAATAGATGGTTCTCGATGAGATAACTGAAAAAGTAAAGGTGCCTGAAAATAATAATAATCAACAACCACAGCAGCAGCAACCACCACAACAACAATAGACACCTCAAACACATCAAAGTGGTGTTAGAAGATCTACCGGGATAAGTAGACCCCCGGAATGATACTCTCCTTCATTATATTATTTAATGTTGACTGATTCTGGTGAACCTGAATGTTACCCAGTGCAAAAGTAATGCGAGTTGAAAGTTGGAAAGAAGTGGGAGCTAGCCATGGAAGAAGAGATGGACTCTCGAATGCATAACCGAGACTTACTTCTCTGATCAAGTTGCACTGCAGGTAAAACTACATTCTGAGAATAAGTAAGTTCTGATGGGTAGGAAGGAAGAAGATGGAGGGGAAACGAGAGGTACAAAGCTAGACTTTGTGGTGAAGGAGTTTACACAGGAAGAAAGGTATTTATTTTGATGAAATATTTTCTCCTGTTGTTAAAATAAGATTCAGCAGAACTATTTTAAGTCTGGCAGTGGAAAATTTTACATCTTGAGCAGTTAAGATATAAAGACAACATTTCTCCATGGAATTTGGAGGAAGAGAGATATACATGTGTGGGTTTGGATATGAGGTCAAAGGGAAAGAAAAATTAGTGTGCAGGCTAAAGAAGAGCTTGTATGGCTTAAAACAGGCTCCAAGGCAGTGGTATCTAAAATTTGACAAGTTTATGTCTGAACAGGGTTATACTAGATGTCACTCTGATCATTGTGTTTATCTAAAAAGGAAAAATGATGGCAGCTATATTATATTGTTATTGTATGTAGATGGCATGCTTGTTGCAGGGTCTAACATGCAGGAAATAAATGTGCTCAAAAGAAAATTGGCAAATTCATTTGCAATGGAGGATTTGGGAGCTGCAAAACAAATCCTTGGTATGAGGATAACTAGAGACAGGAAAAATCGCAAATTAACATTGTCTCAGAATGAGTACATAGAAAAGGTGTGGAAAAGATTTAATATGCGGAATGCAAAACCAGTTAGTACACCTTTTTCTGGCCATTTCAAACTTAGTAAGAAGATGTGCCCAAAGACCCAAGAAGACATGGATTATATGTCTAAAGTTCCATATGCATCAGCAGTTGGAAGCTTAATGTATGCAATGGTATGCACAAGGCCTGATATTTCACATTCAGTGGGAGTTGTAAGCAGGTACATGAATAATCCAGGAAAAGAACATTGGATGGTAGTAAAATGGATTCTCAGATATTTGAGAGGTACCACAAATCAAGCATTATGCTTTGGTGGTTCAAACATTGCTCTACAGGGATATGTTGATGCAGATATGGAAGGTGACAGAGATAACAGGAGGAGTACTACAGGATATGTATTTACTGTAGGTGGAACAGTTGTCAGTTGGGTTTCAAAAATCTAAAGTGTTGTTGCACTTTCAACAACAGAAGCCGAGTATGTTGCTGCTACAGAGGCTAGTAAAGAAATGATTTGGTTACAAAGGTTTATGGATGAATTGAGTAAGAAGCATGATATGGGAACACTATACAGTGATAGCCAAAGTGCTATTCATCTTGCAAAGAACTCAGCATTTCATTCCAGGACTAAACACATACATCTCAAGTACCATTTCATACGGTCAGTATTGGAAGATGGAGAGTTGAAGCTGGAAAAGATACACACTAGCTACAATCCTGCAGATGTGCTAACAAAAGTTGTAACCAAAGACAAACTGAGTATGTGCTCAGTTTCAATTGGTCTTCAAGGATGACGATGAAGATGAGAAATAGCCAGGTCTAAAGAGGAGTCATTTTCTATCAAATGAAGTAGCAGTGGAGTTGCTACAATCAATATCCAAGTGGGAGATTGTTGGGTGTGGAGCTTGATTATCTTGTTTACTTTGTAACATAGCATTGGAACCCTGTACCTTAAAGGCGCTGCCGCATGCACGTAATTAATGTTGCCGTGGGGGTCCGGGCGCTGGAGCCCCGGGGGGGGGGTTTTTGGGGGCAGCGCCCCCGAAGCTAAAAACAGATGTAAAATTGCCTTGTAAAAGTATAGTAATTTCTAGTCAATCTGGGCCGTTCATTAGGCAAATGATCTGACGGTAGAAGTTATGTTTAGATTAGGGTTTTTTTCCCTAGAAGGCAACCCTCTTGTATATAGGGTATTTTGGTACATGTATGGTGTGTGTATTCTTGGAGCAAAGAAACGGAGACTATGAGAGGGAGCAAAGGATATTACAAAAAGGATATTACAGCGGATCTGCTGTAGGTTTTGTCTCTTCATTTTTTGCTGGATAATAGAAAGGAAGGACTGGTTGTTCGAGGTGGACGTAGCCCAAACTGGGTGAACCACATATATCTGTGTCTCTCTGGTTTTATGTGTTTTGTGTGCTTTTATTTTTCCGCATATTTTATGTGTTGCATTGCTCTGTAATATTTAATTTTCTAACATAATCTATATCTCTCTTTTGCCTTTGTGCATTATTAACTTCACCAACTGATTGTAATAACAATATATTTGATGAAAATATTGGATGAGGTGTTGTATTATGGGAGGACGCACCTACGGGGCAGTGTCCGCCCAAGCCCGAGGGTGCCCAAGGCAAGGAGGCCGATTCTGAGAATCGACCCTTTGGGAGTTTATATATATATATATATATATATATATATGCCCAAAGGGCCGATTCTAGGAATCGGGGCCTGATTCTCAGAATCAGTGCCCCTTGGGCATAAAAAAAAATTGATTTTTTTTTATAGTAGAGGTAGGGAGAAAATATTAAAAAAAAAAATTACGTCTTTTTTAAAGGAACTTGTTTTATAATTTTTTTCCTTTTTTTAGGGGGGTTGGGTAGATGACATGTAAAAAAAAAAATTGTTTTACAGTTTCTATCGGGGAAAAATGATTTTTTTTTTTTTTTTTAAACAAGTTTTCTATTTTCTTTATGTAAGATATTTGTTTTTTGTGATTAAGTAATTTATGTGTAGATATATATGTTTGCAAGAAAATGACATCAAGGAAGGTTTCTGTCAATCTTTCTGGACCAAAGTCAACATTTGCATCATCTAAAGCTACAAGTGGGCCTTCAAAAAACACTGTTGGACGAATTGCACCTCAGTTAATTACTGAAAATGTGGGAGATGCATCCACAAAAGAAAAGAAGTTGGTTTCATACTAGAAGAAATCAGCATAAGCGAATCGTTAAAAATATGCATGGTTTCTGAAGGATATAGAAGACGAATCTCTGCAATTATATCTATATTCTAGTAAGAATTTTGATGATGAAAGTTATGACCTGGTGGGAAAAGTATTAGACCTATATATTATTCCAAATACTGAAAGTGTTTATATACTATCAAAACTGCAAAAATCACATGATAAACATAACTATCATTTTACATTTTCGATGTATAACACAGGGGAATATTCTTCAAAGATATGCAAACAAATCGTACAAAATATTGCACAGAAGATTATAAGTATTTTTATTTACACTTATCTGTTTTTTTTTAATTCAAATTGTATCATTGTATTTTTAATAACTTAGTTAATATTGACATATTATATTTTGTTTTACAGGATTTTGCTAAGGGAATTTCAATTATGTTGGGGGGAATCTATTACATAGAGCGAGATATTATGAATTTTGTCTCCATTTTCCATGAACATGAAGCAAAAGATATGGGAAAGAAGCAAAAAAAAATACTTCATGATGATACAAGATTGTATCAAAGGGATCAATATAGTAAAGGTAGACATATTACTTTTCAAAATGAAGTTGAAGTTGAAGTTGAAGCTGAAGATGAAGAATGTGTTGCCATATCTGAGGATCAGATTAGAACTAATGTTAGAGAGGAGAAGAGCCATTAAAAAAAAAAACAAGAATTACCAAGAATGTCTCCTTTATAGTTGATGATGAGGAGATTGTTTCGGTTCAAGAAAATATCATAACCAATAAGAGGAAGAAACATAAAATTTCTCATTCTGAAAAAATCATGGAAAACAATGAAGGGCCTAGTGAAAACTCCAAAGCAAGCAGGGAAAACATTATGCCAGGAGCTGATTTAGATGATGGCATATTGAAAAAAAAAATGCCATTCGACATCATTTTGCGAAGACAAATTTAGTTGAGGGCGGTCAGTCATTTCAAATTAATCTCATTGAAGTCTACAAGGCAGATGAAGGATAGTTCAAATATCAAATTAGAAAGCCACACCACTTGCATGTTCATAATTTGAAAACATTGATGAGGTACAACCCTTTTTCACATGTGGTTGGTTATGTTCTTCTTGTTGATCCAAGTTAGGTTCCTAACAAATAATCATTTGACAAGTCAAAATGTTTTGATACAAATATTATGGACCTGGGGGCAACCATTATGTAGAAGCTCAAAGTAAATTAATGGAGGAATATCCCAATAACTCGCATTTTGATACAATGAAATGTATCATTTATGTTGGTTTAACAAATACAGAAGCAAAGTTATTGACATGGGATCATAATTCAGATAATAAGTATAGGATGTCTATGAATTTCATCCAAAGGGTCAAATTTATTCATAGTGAATTTGAAGAAAAATATGGTGGTGATAAGAAAAAGGTTGATCATGCATTCCGAAAGGAATGTTGTATGGAAATTGGTTATCAAATCGAAGAAAAAATAAGTTAAAAAGGTGGAAAAGTAAATTATGAAATATTCAGAGGTATGGATAACATTTTCCAGCTGGCATTTAGAACTAGAGAGATATGGGAATTGATTGATCATATTTTTGAGTTGTGGGAGAACATTGGCATCAAAAGTTAGAAGGTCAAAAAGTCTAAACCATTGATATGTACCAACAGTAAATCAGGTCCTGAAATGAAGCTCATTCTAAAAGATATGTATATCACACCTTAGAGATAAATGCAAGGAGTGAAGGATGAAAAGCTTTTCAAAATAATATTATCTCGTGTAAATTCAGGAGAATTATCAATGGAGGAGATGTTTGAGGAATTTCTAAAGTAAGCTTGTTATTTTTACTTTTTTTTGGATTATAAATTTCTGTTAAATATAATATATTTTTGTTGGTATTATTTGTTATACATAACACTATATTAACATTGTTTACTTCATTTATTCAGTTAGAAGGTTTATATGAGAATACAAGAACAAATGGTTAAATTGTTGAATAAAGATAGTTGGGATGATGTTGTACGCAACTACCCAGATTCAAGTTCTACACTAGTGCTAAAATATTTTTATCTTGCATTTAAAAAGGTATGTTCATTCATACATTCATTTCTATTCATATGTATATTATTTTTAATTTATAACTTATACATTGCATTTTTTATTTTAATAAATATGAAGAAGGATGCAAATGGAGCACCAGATAGTTTCAGAAGCTTTATTGAAAAAATAAAATGGAAAGGATAAGAAAACAAAATCTTAGTGATGTTGAACTTGATCCTAGTCTTAATAATTTCATTTGGAATGGGATCCACACTATCCAATATCAAATAATATCAGGTGATTGTCAAGACATTGCAAAACTCATACCTAAAAGGGATTATTCCCTAGTTATTGCAGATATTCCTCATGGTTTCGATATCCCGAACATTGAATATGATAGTGACCCTTATACTTATCAAGCATTTATTAAAGTGGTTGTGGGATTTCTAGAAGTCACAACATCATCATTTTAGAGATTTGTGACATTTCATTCAGGCACACAATTGGGGTTGTTATTATCAAGCTTCTAGGGAAAAGAAAATTCAAGGTTACAACTTACATGGTAAGATGTTGAAATTGTATGTTTGATTAATGTTAAAAAAATCATTTATGTACAAATTAATTGAAATTTTACTATTTCATGTTACAGGCAAAAGCCAAATCTTATTTGTGGCGGAAATAAATCAATTATAAGTGACTATGAGTTCATTCATGTTGAAAGTTGGACAAAGGATGATAACTACAAGAATATTATTTTCAATCAAGTAGATGGAAAGAATCATAGCCAAGTACTGGTCCATGATGTTGTTGTAAAAAATATAACATGTAAAGATAAAGAAGCAAAAGGAGAGATAATTAACATATATAAAAAACCACAGTGGTTGATTAAATATCTTTTAGATTTATGTTCAAATGAAGGAGATTGGGTTTTGGATTTATT
Source organism: Pinus albicaulis (assembly GCA_034641835.2). Classification (NCBI taxonomy): domain Eukaryota; kingdom Viridiplantae; phylum Streptophyta; class Pinopsida; order Pinales; family Pinaceae; genus Pinus; species Pinus albicaulis. The sequence continues at coordinate 681,570,849 of CM076580.1, read as the reverse complement.
TTTAGGCTCGGGTAAGTTTTATTATATAAGAATGAATTTCACTATTTATTTTTTTGTTCATACTAATTTACTAAAAAAATTCTTTTGTACTTGATGATTAGGTACAATGCTAACATGTTGCTTACAAAAAGGAATAAATTGCATTTCCATTGAAAAATACCCAATACAATGCAAATTTATTCATCAAAGAAGCAATGATCTTCAATTTCTTCCAGATGAAAGCAAGACGTTGGTTTGAGAAAAACCGATTTTAATGAATCTCGTGTGGCAAAAAAAGCAAAATAACCTCAACCACCATTATATGGAATGATTGGAAAGGCATACTTTGGGATGTTCATAGACATCAAAGATCTATCAAAAGAGGAAAATGATGAAACTGAATCCAATGATGAAAATTTTGTGGAAGAGGACAATAATGAAACCCTTGAAGATGAAGAGTTTGGGTTACGTGACATTATTGATTGAAGATTAAGTTAAGCTTCCAAATGAAGCTTATTTTTTGTTACTATTGATAAGTTATACTTGCAATGTTTTGACTCTGATATTTTATGAGAAGAAATAAATATTCAATTGTTGTTATTATATGTTTAATATTTGTATAATGTGATTTTCACTTAATTTTATGTGAATCATGTAAGTTTTGAAAAAAAATGAATTATTATTGACTTTTCACATAAAATGCACAAAAATTGCTAATTTTATACATTTTTTGTTAATTTTTTCCTATAAAAATGGTTTATTTGACATGTCAGTTTTAGCAAAAAGACACAAAATGTGTATATTTTCAGTTATTTCTATATTCAAAATGTGTTTTTTTATGTAAATTGTTAAAAAATCTTTCTTTTTTAGTGGCTACTATTTCACGTGCAATGAAATATTATTTAACAATATATATTTAGATAGAAGATTGACACTTTCAAATTTTGACCTTTTTTTTTTGCACTACAAAAAATCAAATATCTCACTACAAAATAAAATTAAAACAAAAACAAAAAAACAAATACCTAAAAAACACTTAAACAAAATATGTAAGTGAAGAGGAAGAAGTCGAGTACCTCAAAAGTTGTTAAATTTAGAAAATAATTATTAGCATTTAATAGATTAGAAAATTTTAAGTAAAAAAAAAGTCTTCTAAAAAAAGGTGATGATGCTGGAATCAACACTTTTTAAAAATCAACATAAAATCACTAACATTTTAGAAATAATGTCTATACCTGGTACATAAGAAAATTTAATGTGTAAAAAAAACATGCTAAAAAAAATTAAGAGTATTCTGAATCAACACTTTTCAAAATCGGACCATTTTTTGCTACCTAAAAAAAGCGAGTACTCGTTTCCGTTCACGTTTCAAAGTTTACATTGTTAATGGTAAATCTGAAGAATGAACTCAGAACTACTAAGATGAAAAATGAGGATATTGTTTCATCTTTCTTTATGAGGATAGAAAGGATAAAGAATGAGCTTCTTGCCATTGATGAAATAGTACCAGATAAAGAACGATTGATTACAACCATTTTGGTACTGCCACCTTCTTGGGGTTCCTTTTCTTCAACTCTCAACAACTAGAAAGAAAAACCCACATTTGAAGAGTTATGGAAAACATGCAGTCAATAATAATTAAGACTCTCCATGGTAACCAACAATGAAGAAGTTACAAATGACTATGTTTCTCATCGTAAAGGAAGATTCAAGAAGAAGGCACCAAAGAAGAAGGTTGATCTGTCCAAAATCGAGTGTTATCATTGTCACAAGATGAGACACTATAGGAGTGATTGCCCTGACAACCCTAGGGGCAAGAAAAGAGATAGAGATCATGCATGGCTGAAGAAAAATCATCCCCTAAGAAAGCAAAGCCTGAAGAATATTTAAGGAACTTTCACTACTAAGCCCCTTCTCTCTTATATTTCATTTGTATATTTTATGTAATATAGGTTTAACATTTTCTTGGAAATATATTACTTTGTTTTATAAGTTTTAGGTTTTCCCTCAAGCTTGGGAGAGATCCCACAATAAATCCTCAATATAAGTATCTCATTCCTTCTATTTGTCTTCATATACTTATTTAAGATTTTGATTATATTAAATATTAATCACTTGTCTACCTCTAATCCCGGTCTAGGAATCAATCTGTTGGATGTTCAAGAATCATGGAGAAGGCTTCAAGGATAAAATAAAAAGGCCACACAAGTCAATTTTTTTATCAAAAAATTAAAGTTATGTATTAAAATATAATTGTTGTTAGTATCTTTTAAATATCCATATCTATGTTACTAATTGTTGCTATGTATAGCTCTACTGAATCTTAAAAGGATTATTGTTTGGGATGATTCATCACTGGATGAATCTACCCATTAAGGAGGTTCTCTAGAAAACCCTAACCTAATGGTATGTTGATAATGTGTGAAACCCTAAACCTATTTAGGGATATTTATGAAGAGGTTTATATTTGATATCATTGAGTTTGGGGTTTTTATATGATCATGGAAGCTCTAGACTTTCTTGAGTCAAAATTATGTTGTTCGAAACCTAGAACCTCTAAAGTCTGATATAATAAGGGTTTGATTTGACAAAGAGCCGAAACCATAGGTTTTGGTTAGTTCTAACAAGTAAAATCCTTGTTATGAAAAGTCCTAGGAATGAAACCCTAGGTATATGTTCTCTTGATTGAATCCCTGGCCTAGTCTAGGAAATTATATATATGTCTAATGTATTAATGCTAACTAACATATGATGGGATTATAATGGTGATCTCCTAGATATGTGCGTTGACTTATTTTCTAATGGTCCTAAGAATCTAGGGTTTGGAAACAAACCTTATTGAAAGTTTTAAATATCTAGGACAATGATGGAAAAGTCTAGGGTCTATAAATAAATCCTTGTAATGATTAAATTCTCTAGTATGTATGTTCATTTGAATCTATATAATATATGCTGAGAATTAATTTATAAATGGAAAATCTAGGGTTTACATCAAACCCTAGTAGAAGTTACTCATGATGTGTTTACTGAATTCTATGATTTACATTAAACCCTAGTAGAATTTATTCATGATATGTTTTGATATTTGATTTGAAATATAGGGTATGCAACTAACTCTAGTAAAAGACAATGTTTGAGCTATAATCAATCTTGATTGATTCTTTTGTATGAAATCTAGGATTTGTATCAATCCCTAGTGGAAAGTCTAACATGAGAATTCTAAAGGTTGCTAGATATCTTGTAAATCTATATTGGTTATAGGGTTTACTAAATGTTGTAGAAAGGTATATTATACCTTTGAAAGAAACATTGAAACCCTAGATAGAATGACAGACATTGTGAAGTAGTCTAGGGTTTATGATAAAAGTTCCTAATAAAAATGTTGAAGAGTATATGTCTCATGTTTGGGTTTCTAATATGTATAAATTTGAAAAAGCTTTCGTGATTCTGATATGGCTAACTTTATGCTTCTATATTTTTTGTTGTGCTTTTTGTCTAAAGTTGTGTAGGTACATCATAAAGATGAGAAGCTGATAAGTATGATGAAACGGATGGAAGTTATGAAAGATTCACCAACACCTAAAAGAATAAGTTTATCTCCATAGATTAAGAGGGAGCCTAGGTAAAAGAATAAATGGTTATGGTTATCTACCTTATTTGGCTTACACTAGACTAGGACTAGTAGTTGTAAGTCTTAGTGAAGACCATGAGTAAGAATCATAGTAATGATTGGAGAATGCTTTGGTACTTATATAACAAGGAAAACATGATCCGATTTAATAATATGTTGTTGCATGAAAAATAGGAAAGGAAAGTGTATTAGGAGTATTCTCTCAAAAATTCAATAGATAGTCCTACCAAAATTAGCTAAAGAACAACATCAAAACCTTGTAGGTTCTCTTTGATTGTATACTTTAATATGTATTGCTGATTGGAGTTGTGTTTGTACATGTGAATCTCTCGAAGGTTTTGATAGCATGTTGGTTACCAATCAGTTTGATTGGGAGAGATTGGTTATTCCTGATTTGTTGGATCAAGGTGTGACGAGGCTTTGTGAGTGAAGAATTTCCTGTAGTTACATCGAGCCGACACTTTGTGTTGATGTCTGGTTGGGAGCGTGGCATCGGGTGGATGTGCACCTAGTTCCCTAGGTTGATGGTTATTAAGTAAGACTGATGGTACCTATAGAGTCTGAAAGCTTTAGTCCATATTAGTCCCACTTGGATAGATTTACTTAGTCAGGAATCTAGTCCATGGCATTGTGGTGCCTAAACTATTGAGTAACCAATGAATAAAGTTCCCTGGTCAGGAATCTAGTCCATGAAATTTAAGTGTATAAATATTATTCATAGTTAATATAGTTGAGATCTACCTTCTACTATTGATTTATGAATACCTCCCTAGTTAAGAGGGATTGTTAAATAATGTAACTAGGTTCGGTCTTCATAAATTTTACTTGATTCAATACTTATTGTACTTTTCAAAATAATTTTATATTATTATTAAATGACTTATTAAAGCGTGTGTTTCATGATTGGGTCATATTTATTTTAGGTCAAAGTCCCTATTATGGACTGCTAGTTTTTATTATAATATATAGGATAATTGCATATTTAAATTAATTAATATTGGGCTTTTGAATCATGCAAATAGGTCAAGTATTGAGTAAAATATGATTTATGAAGCCTCCACACCAAGTAGGCCTTAAGGTGATTAAGTCGGCCTCAAGCCCAGGAATTTGAGCTCATCTCAAGCCTATATATACATTGGAATCGAACTCACTTGGAACCATCTCACTGCAACACATAATTTCGATCTGGAAGCTGCATAAAGAGAAATTTGTGAAGTGAAGGAGAAGGACTTTCTGGATTCGGTTTTGGGTACACTTATAGATTTGAAGAAAATCAAAATTTTGGCACCACTCTCTCTGCATCTCGAGCTATATTTTGGGAGATCAAAGTTCTCAAATTTTTACTGCAACAGTTGTTGCATCAGGTGCTACTACCAAGAGAAGAGGAAGTCAAAGTTTGATTTTTTGAATGTTGATACTTGGAGAAGTTGTATTGGGCCTAAGTTGAAGTCTTTGAATCTGGATCAAAGTATATACCTCAAGATCAAAGTCTCAAGAAGAAAGGTCAAATTTCTAGGTCAAAGAAACTATATCATAGTGCTACTATTGCTGCGAGATTCAGGAAGGATCACAAGGAAGGCTGACTTGGTGTGGAGAAAGTCTGGGTCAACATCTATAGTCTCAAGAATCACTATTGAAGGAAGAATTACTGACTAGTTTTTCCCCAAGAGCGGGGTTTTTCCTTGGATGTTGGCTTACATCTAGTGTCCTTGATCTATGTGTATTTTCTTCGATATTTGATTGATGTACTCATAAGAAGAAGGATAAGAAGAACATAATAAGAGCTAAAGAAGATCACAAGTAAATAATCAAGAACAAGGGGATATTTATGCCTTTATGATTCTCTAACATAGGAAATATTTTCATAAAGAGACAATATCAAAAGAGGAATAAAAGAAGCCCATATCACCGAAAATATGGAGAAATCTGAAGAGAAGAAGTCCAAGAAAAGAGGAAGTAAGAGATCTCTACTATGAGTGAGATAATCTCCCTCTAAAAAGGTCTTTTCATAGCTCATAAATATTTTTTTATAGGATATGGCTATAACAAATAATAAGATGCATTGTGGCATCATGGAAGAATTAGAAACAAGAGCATGTGACATCCCCATAGGGAATCATGAAGGAAAAACGAAAAAAAATCCATGGAAGTCAAATATGAAGGATATAGCTCTTGGGAACCTCATTGGAATCTTAAATAAATGAAGAATTCATCCAAGGACAAGGCTAATCATACATCGAGTAAAAAAGGAAACATCTGTCGGATAGGGATATGAAAGATCCTTAAGATTCTATCATGGAATCCTCATTGTAGGGTTCACCGATATATAGAGGAAGCAAGTGTTTCATCAGGAACTCCAACCTATGGAGTTCATGGGATGATGGTATGATGACATAAGATATGTAGAATATCGAAGGATTGAATATCTTTTCGATCAAGCAAGTCATTGAAAGAAGTCTAAATGACCTAAAGGTAAATGAGGTATGTATTCTTGTATTTAGTATTATAATGTCATGTCGTATGGTTGCAAGTAACATGGAACATTGATTTTTTATCACCAGGCTGGAGCAAGTTGGGATGTGTCAACCATCAACCTAGCATAACTATTTCAAACCAAAATTTAACTTAAAGTTAGCCCTTCCAGTCTGAGAGGGCTCTCTCAAAATATCTATAACATTCTCAGTATAAAGCTCAAAATATCAAATGGCTAACTCTGGAATTTTTATGTGATTTTGCAAGTGAAAGAATGAGATGAAAACCACCATTAGGCATGGATTCAGTTAAGGAAAATCAATTACAAACATCACTGCTTTTATGGAATCTTAAGCAAATTTGGATTTAAAATTGTGTGAGCTAAAATTTTACAGTAAAACACAACAAATGAAGGAACTTGGAGCATCTAACATGAATTCCAAGTAATCAAATTTATATTAAATTGATAACTACATAAAAAACATGGAGATAAACAAATAAGCGAAACATAATCTCAGGTGAAAAAGACAATCTGTTGCAATTGTATATTAACTCAAGAAAATAAAAATTACAACGGTGGTTCCCTCATAACATCCATAAACGCCCTTCAAAGTGAAAAGGCTACACATATATAAAGTGAGGTCTCCATACAATAATCTACCACCGGGGCCAGAATCGATGCCTATTAAAGAGTCCTAATTCTAATTGAATTACAACTCATGGAGCCCTTTTAGGGATATTTCTTTTTTAAAAGAGTTTGAGTACAAAAAGGACTCTTCAATTATTAAATAGCTCAAAAAATTATGTTAATAAAATCTATCGAATGCAACCAAATTATTTTCTGAATGTGTTGGACTTTTGATGTGTCATCATGCCAGGTGGATGCTGACCTTTTTGAGCTGGACCTCCACCAAGTCAAATTTCAAAATTTCTGCACAAATCTGGCTAGTAAAAATTCTATAAAACATGCCTCAAATATAGGTGCGTATTTTGCAAACCATGATTTTTTTGCAAAAAATGAGAGAGGATTTTGTAGATGAGCCCGTGCTAAATAAAAGCCTACTTCATATTTCCAAAATTCCTTTCCATTTGGTCATACAATGAGCTTGAAGTTGATTACTAAAAAAGTCATTTCCAGAAATTCGGTAGCAAATAATGTGGTGGTTGACCTAGTTGACCTGCTGAAGTGTCCCCTTGAAAAATAGGAGTTAATATGTTGATGATGTGGACAAATTTTTCTTCTTTTTTATCCATTTCTTCATTGTTTGACTACCCAAAAATCATCAAAACTCCATAACTCTAGAAAAAACAGAGTACATGCAGTTTGCTAGCAAACTTTAGTAGCAAATGCGAAAAGCACCCTTCTGCATATAATTTTCCTTTTCTGACTATTCCAAGGTCTTCTCTAAGGTTTATGAGTTAAATACATGCCTTTATCCCTCATATTTCTGAAATTTTAACTGGTGTTTGCCTCCATTGAAAGCTACAACAATTTTGTAGCAAATGCCTGCCTTCAAACCTGGGAGTTGCTACAAAAGTGCCTAGTTTTTGATATTTTCCATTTTCATTATTATTTCGCCTCCAAAACACTTCTAAAGGCCTAAATAAGCCTGTGTATTACCATTATCAATAGTATAAGAAAAAATTTATGGTCTTACCATATTCATGGAGTATTATCATGTAATGAATTTGAGGCCCCTCTTCAAAAGTTCAGCTTGTATCATTTCCATTTGGGCTTCTAAGTCTTTGACTTGATCGTGTAACCTCCTTCTATGAGCTTGCAACCATATGTTCCTCCTGATTAGGTGTTTCAACACCCTGTGTAAGGAAAATTTCCTCTTTAACATATTTCCAGATCTATCTGCAACCTTATTGTAAAATTCTAGTTGCTTTGATATATCCTCCTTTATATTGCTTCTTCTGAATTGCCATGCCTTCAACACGCAGTGAGCTGCTTCTTTGAAAAATGAAAATATCCCAAAATGCATCAAGTGAAACTATGAAACCTATAGATCTACCCTAAAGAAAACTAGACCAACTCACAAGACAACAAGACCGAGCAATGGACATCAATAATGGCTCAAATGAGAGGGAAACTGAGCCAATGAAAACAAACTATTTCAAATATGGAAAGAGGACAAAAAATGGACTGAATCTATAAGGTGTATGTGTTTTTTGGAGTGAGGGATAAGACAAATGATATGTAATTATGACCCACATGACTCTGACCCTGACCATTTCTAAAAAAATTTAGCTTTTCCTTACCGTTACCACAACAACGGACTTCCGTAGCAAAATCATTGTTCGGGAAGGTAGATTTCTTGCAGAAGTTTCAGGAAATTTTGTAGAAAATACTCTGTTTTTCTAATTGAATTTCTACAAAAAAAATTTGAACTATCAAATTTATAATTATGACCAAATGATCCTGAGACACATGGAGTTTTTTATTTTCACCTTAATTTTGACACCCACCAAAATACATAATGACCTTTCAAACTAGATATATGACAAAAATGACCTTTATACATGTAATTATTTTGAAGAAAAACTTAAAACCCTAACTAACTTAACTAAATTGACTCAAAGACAAACTAAGTGTTATCTTGGATAACATTGGCTCCAATGGGGATGTTGCGCCCCTGTGGTGCAGCAAAGAACTTGTAGAATAGGTGCCTTATCCATTGGGCTAATCCAAGCCTCTTGGCATATCCTTTAGCCTGCATTCAACCCTTGACATGTTCTTGAAGAAAAAATATCGTACAAATCGAAACTTGTAACTACAATATTCAAACTTAATGCTGAAAGAGATTCTTTCCCACTGAGCTTATTTATGTACATACCAATCCTACTATAACAGTTGAAAACCAAACATTCGATTCAAACAATATGAAACTTCCAGTATCGCCAATCAAAGGGTTGACCCAACACCTAAGCTTCTTGATTTTTCTTAAGTGGACCATCTATTGGCAACTCAGAATAAAAATTGAGTCCATAACCTAAACTTATAAATGAAAGAAACTCCATCGTCATTGATGACTGGAATAGACTTACCAAATGATCTTGATAATCATGAAAAATCACCTCTTCTTGATAAGTAAAACCATGAGGGTTGAATTCATTCATAACTGATGGCGTATTTTTTCCTATGTATTCAATTCCAAGAAAAACATCAAATAAAAATGAAACAATAGATTTTTCTTCTCTTTTGTGTAAATTAACAAAACCATCCATGCATCCTTGAACATATTCAAACATGACATCCATATTGTGTGTATCAAAACTAATCTTTTATTATCAAAAAAATCAGATATAATCTTTGGTAGTTTTGCTTGAGGACTATCATATTGATTATGAATACTAAAGACTCCTATACAAACAACTTTATGCATATCATCCATGTCATTTTGGTGATCCCCAAATAGAATAGGTAAAATCTGTATATTCAGATCTTCATGTAGCTCAGATTTACCTAAAAGTGAACTTTCGTCACATGTTACCTTACTATTCATAATTTTCATGCATGCATTCTCAACAACCTGATATTGAGGAGTTTGTTATTGACATAAAATCTCAAAAAAGGAATGGGTCAACAAACAATTTGAATGATTTGGCTCATACCTTTGACTTCATATAAATTGATAAGGCTGCAAATCCTCATAAATTTCATGTAATATGACTTTATTGTCAAATTGTTGATCCATTTCATCTTCAACTAAAGAAGAGACATCTGCTTGTTGGTAAACTTCTTGATCATCATGAAAACTAGCTTGTGAAGAAAATTGATAAAGTGCCTCTAATATCTCCTCATCATCCACACATTCCACATCATCATCAATACATTTAATATATTGAATGAAACATTTCCAAAGATTACAAAAGTCTTGAAAAAGTGGTGATGCAGGATGAGACTTCCAATAATGTCCAAAAAATATTCTATGAAAATCTTTAAGAGAACACAAGCTTCCTGAGTTCAACCCTTCATACCATACTCTAGATTTGTCTTCCAGCATAGCCATAAACATATTCTTTAGACAATCTTCAGGAAACTCAACCCTCAGTCTGCATACATGTGTATGTAATTTAACCAAATGGAGACCGACATCATATTTCATTTCATCTTAGAACATGGGAAGATGGGTTGACCAATCAATACAAGGAATAGGATTTGGAAAACCATAGGTGTGAGACCGATCCATAGGAGCATACCTGGAATTTCTTCTTGTTGTAGAACTCATCTTGGAACTTCTTCAAGCTAATGATTAGAAAGTAGTGGAGTCACCATGAAGCCTTGATATTATCTATCTTTTGATATTGGAGTCACCAGGGTAATATCATAACATTCAAAATAAAACTCTGATTTCCTGTTACCCTCAGGAATTAGAATGAAGAGACTCAAAGAAAATCCGATAAATGGATATTTTCGGCTCCCGGAAGACGCACCAAAATTTTATCACCAGGCTGGACCAAGTTGGGTTGTGTCAACCATCAACCTAGCATAACTATTTCAAACTAAATTTTAACTAGAAGTTAGCCCTTCCAGTCTGAGAGGTCTCTCTCAAAATATCTATAAAATTATCAGTATAAAGCTCAAAATATCAGATGGCTAACTTTGGAACTTTTATGTGATTTTTCAGGTAAAAGAATGAGATGAAAACCACCACTTGGCATGGAGTCAGTTATGCAAAATCAATTACAAACATCATTGCTTTTATGGAAGTTGAGGAAAATTTGTCTTTAAAATGGCATGAGCTAAAATTTTACAGTAAAACATAGAAAATCAAGGAAGTTGTAGCATCTAAAATGAATTCCAAGTAATAAAATTTCTATGAAATAGATAACTACATACAAAACATGGAGATAAACAAATAAGCCAAACATAATCTCAAGTAAAAAAGACAATCTGCTGCAAATGTATATTAACTCAAGAAAAAAAAACTACAAGGGCAGTTCCCTCATAACATCCATCAACCCCCTTCAAAGTGAAAAGGATACACATATATAAAGTGAGGCCTCCATACAATATTTTGTCACTTTTGCCTGACTCTATGCCTATTAAAGAGTCCTAAGTCTAATTTAATTACAACTCATGGAGCCCTTTTAGGGATATTTCTGTTTTAAAAGAGTTTGAGTACAAAAAGGACTCTTAAATTATTAAATAGCTTATATTAATAACCCTTATCGAATGCAACCAAATATTTTTATGAATGTGTTGGACTGCTGATGTGTCGTCATCCCACGTGGATGTTGACCTTGTTGAGCTATACCTCCACCAAGTCGAATTTCAAATTTTCTGCACAAATCTAGCTAGTAAAAATTCTGTAAAATAGGCCTCAAAGATAGGTATGTATTTTCCAAAACCTGATGGCTGTGAAAAAAATGAGAGAGGCTTTTGTAGATGAGCCCATGCTAAAGAAAAACTGCCTTCATATTTCCAAAATTACTTTCCATTTGGTCATAAAGTGAGCTTGAAGTTGAATACTAAAACAATCATTTCCATAAATTCGGTAGCAAATAACGTGGAGGTTGACCTAGTTGACCTGCTGAATTGTCCCCTTAAAAAATATGACTTCATATATTGATGATGTGGATGTTATGAAACAAACTCACAAAATAGAATAAAATATAGATCAACGCCTTAGAAATTAGCCTCTTCGAGGGGGAAACCTCCTTTAAATTATATAAATGAGCAATTCTTGGATGATACAAATGACCAAAACTCCTTTCTATATATAGGAGTCCATGGGGTCACAATATAATCCTAGCCGGACTAACAATAATAATTTAAGGGAACAACAATAACAATAGTGGGCTATTATGGGGCACAATAATACAATATGGGGACTACAAGGGTACAACAATAACAATAAGGGGGCTACAGTAACAACAATAAGGGACTACACTAGTAATATAGGCCCCTAACATGCCCCTCTCCTTCAAAAAATTGTTTCTTTCAACGCTTGACTAGTTTTTGATGCTTCTATATAAAATTGTCATCCTCCCAGATGGAAGCTTCAGTGGGTAAGTTCTTCCACTTGACGAGATACTCTAAAATTGATCTATTTCATTGTTTTTGAGTTCTTGTTTTCGTGACTGCTTCAGGTTCCAATATGATTTTTCCTTCCGCATAAAGTTCTGGCAGTATTTCTTGAACCATAATTTTATCACCTATAACCTTCTTTAAGGATGAAACATGGAAAAATGGGTGCACTTGGGAAGATGTAGGAAGCTCCAATTTGTATGCCATAGTACCAATATTTTGCAACACCTTGTAAGGACCATAGTACTTTGGTGATAATTTGTTATCCTTCTTAGCTTTCTTGAGGTACATTTGTTTTTATGGTTGTAGCCATAAAAATACCCAGTCGCCTACATCAAAACTTCTCTCGTTGCGATGTTGATATTCTTATTGTTTCATTCATTTCTGTGTCAAATTTAGGTTATCCTTTGAGAGTTAGAGAACTTGTTGTTGATGCTTGATGTGATCTTCCACTGCTTGAACCTTATAATTTTCTCTTAAAGATGATGTAATGCACGACGGATGATATCCATAAAGTGCCATAAATGGGTTCATTTTTTCTTCAGTGTGGAAGGAAGTGTTATATCACCATTTAGCTAGAGGTAACAAAATGACCCATTGTGTTTGTTTATTAGATACAAAGCAATGAAGATATCCTTCCAAAAAAAAATTCACTATCTCAGTTTTCCCATCGGATTGAGGATGATAAGATAAGCTATGAGCTAGTTTAGTACCCAAACAAAAAAATAATTTCGTCCAAAAATTTCCAGTGAGAATGGGATCTCTATCGCTTACAATAATCTTAGGGTTTCCATGTAGATTTTGAACTGTTTTCATAAATGCAGTAGCAATTGTACTCACTTTAAATGGATGAAATAATGCATAAAAGTATTCATACTTCGTAAGTCTATAAACTAGCACCATGATGAAACTCTTTCCTTCATACTTAGGTAAACCTGTGATAAAATCCATAGAAACCTCCTCCCAACGTTGACTTGGAATGGATAAAGGTTATAGCAGACCTAGGGTCTTAATTGTCTCAACTTTATTTTGCTAGAAAACCAAACATTCCGCCACAAAATTTTGAATATCAAATTTAATGCCATCCAAAAAAAATTATTTCTTCACCCTTTGGTAAGTTTTTAAAAATCCCGAATGTCCTCCTAAGGTATAGGTGTGCAATTCCACAAGAATATTTTGTTTTAGTTGGGAATTCTGACAAAGATATAAGTGATCCTTGTACCATAAGGAATCATTTTTCCAACTAAATGTATTAGATGTATTGGGATCTTGCTGCAACATTTGAATGAGTGTCCATACTTCTTCATCATTCTTCCATTCCTCCCTTGCTTCTGTTATCCAATTTGGTTGGGTAATATAAATGGCACAAAGCAATGCTTCCACATCCTCATCCTTTCTTGAGAGTGCATCTGCAACAACATTTAGCTCCCCTTTTTTGTAGATTATTTCTAAGTCATAACCCAACATCTTTGTGACCCATTTTTGCAACTCTTCTAAATATATTCTTTGTTCCAAAAAGTATTTAAGACTATCATAATCAATTTTTACCTTGAAGTGTCTTCCCATTAGGTAAGGTCGTCATTTATTTAGTGCATGTAGTATTGCCAACATTTCCTTCTCATAAATAGCTTTCTGTAAATACTTTCCTTTGATTGGATGACTTCAAAAGCAATGTGTCTTCCTTCTTGCATTAAAACAACACCAATTCCATTTCCTAAGGCATCACATTCCACAATAAAGGTTTTGTGAAGTCTGGCGTAGCTAAGACCGGTGCTTAGAACATTTCCTCTTTAAGATGTTCAAAGGCCTTAGTTGCTTCAGGAGCATGAAAATGCATCTTTCTTCAATAATGTTCTTAGAGGTGCTTCTATTCTCTCATAATTCTTAACAAACTTGTGATAATACCATGTTAACCCGAAAAATCCTCGCAATTGCTTTATGGTTGTGGCGAATTTCCATTCCTTAATGGCTTAAATTTTGTTAGGGTCTACCTTAACACCCTCCTGAGATAAAATATGACCCAGATATTCCACCTCTTGTACTCCAAAGAAACATTTGGAGGTTTTTTCATATAATTGTTTCTTCTCCAATAGTTTTAGCACCTTGTCAACATGTTGAACATGATCCTTCCAAGACTTGTTGTAGATTAGTATATCATAAAAAAATACTAACACAAATTTTCTAAGGAAGGGTTTGAAAAGCGAATTCGTTAACCCTTGAAATGTAGAAGGTGCATTGGTAAGGACGAAAGGCATGGCCAAAAATTCATAATGACCCTCATGAGTTCGAAATTTTGTTTTCAGAATGTCTTCGGTCATCATTCTATTTTGATGAAATCCTGGATGGAGATCCAACTTGGTGAAAAAAATTGCTCCATGTAATTCATCCAATAATTCATCAATCTTAGGAATGTGAAATTTATCTTTAATAGTGAGCTTATTGAGCTCCCTATAATCTGGACACATGCACCATGATATCTCCTTATTGTGTACCAATACTACTGGAGTAGAGTAATAACTTTGACTAGGTTGAATTATACCAGCCTCTAGCATTTCTGCAATCATACGTTCAATTTCGCTCTTTTGGACATAAGGATATCTATAAGGCCTGATTTTTGGAGGAACACTTCCTAGAATCAAATGAATAGCATGATCATGATCATGAATAGGTGGGAGTCCTTTGGGAGTTTCAAACACCTTTGAATGATTGTCTAAGACTTTTTGGAGATCTGGAGAAATAGATGATTTTGGTGTTGGAACATCTATTGAGCATAATTGTGAAATTAGGCCTCATTTTTCTTTCTTCAGAAGCTTTTTCATGAAATTAGAGCTTATTATCTTTCCCTAATTCCCTGCGATACCCCGTAATTCAACTTCCTTTCCTTTCTAAAATAAATTCATGAAAAATTCTTGAAAATTAAAGGCTACCATCCCCAAAGATTGAAACCATTTTACTCCTAGTACAACACCGACACCACCAATAGGAATAGAAAGAATTGGACTATTCAATACATATTCCCCCATGATTAGCTTGATATTATGGCACTTTCCAGAGCAATTTATAGTTCCTCCATTTTCCACCATCACTTGACACTCTAGCACTGGTTATAGGAAGAAATTCAATTCCTTGGCTACCTTACAATGAATAAAATTATGGGTACTACCTAAATCAATAAGTACTATTACATTTTTATTCTTCATAAGTCCTTATATCTTGAGAGTTTTAGGAGTGGTAATTCCTGCCAATGCATTACAGGATATGGTCAGATTCATTTCTTCTTCCTCTAGGGTTGGTTCCTAGTGTATATATTCTTATTTTTAAGTTTCTTGTTCTTTTACTTCCTCCTCTTCACAATATATGTAAAATAATTTCTTCTCAACACACTTATGACCTTTAGTGTATTTGCTATCACAACTATAGAAAAGCCCTTTTGCTCTTTTTTTTTTCTAATTGTTTTGGTGTCAACTGTGTAGGTTGTGGAAGTCTAGGAGTAGCAACACTTCCATATTTATAGTTATGAGTGGTAGGCTTCCTTGTCGCCATAATTTTTCTTTCAATTTTTCTTACCAACCTGAATGCCTTATCCAATGTATCAAGTTCCCAGAGGTGAATCTCATGTTGGATGTTATCCTTTAGAGTCCATATGAAGACATAAATCCTATGTTCCTCTAGAATATTATTTAGCCTTATATTCAATTTTTGGAAGTCCTCAATATGCTCCATCATTGAACACTTTTGTTTGAGATTTATCAATTGGTTAAAGAATGTGTTTCTCTTTGTATGCTCATAATGTTTTATGATTTCCTCCATAAAAATTGACCAAGTGACTAGTGGTTTACGAGAAAAAAGCCACTGATACCATACAAACTGGTTTTGTTCTAAATATAGAGTTGCAATGTGTACGTTTTGTGTGTTTTGTGTATTATGGAGCTCAAAGTGTTGCTACATTTGTAGTATCCAAGTTATCAGATCCTTGCCATCAAACTTCCTCATATCTATCTTTGGAATATGGTGGGTCTTAAATCTAACATTAGAGTCCGTGAAATCATGATTAACATTTATTTTGTCTCATCATGAGTTTCCTCTGCTACCCTTTTACCATTAGGGACCTTTTTTTGTAGCAACTTTTCCAAACCTTCCTTCAAACCTTCCATGTCTTTCTTCAAATATTCTATACCATCGATCTTCACTTCCATGCCATCCATCTTAGCTTCCATGCCACCCATCTTAGATTCCATGCCTTTCATCAAACCATCCATCTTATCTTCCATGCCTTTCTTCAAAGCATCCATCTTATCTTCCATTTCATTTTTTTTTACTCTTTGCAAGAGTGAAATTTGTTGCACTTGGTCTTGTAATTTTGATATATCATGTTACACTTCTTCATATTCATGATTCATATTTTTTAAGCGGATAAATCCTTCTTGTGGACAAGAATGATCTCCCTAGTATCCTAAGGATATCTAGAAACAAACAACCAAATGCAAACCATTTTCTCTAGACCATTTGTGAAGTTCCCCTACCTGAAGTCCAATGCTTGTTGTAATCTTCTATCCAGTCGCTCCAAAAGAGGTCACTTCAACATGTAGGACCTACAATCAAAGACAAATAAAAGGATTAAAATCACCTGCAAGATATAATAATGAGAAAACACTAATCTATCTCAGTGCTCAAGGAATCTAAGAATTGAATTACTCAAATAGATACATGAACAATTCAATGAGAAAATGGAATCCATTTGTATTAAATTGCATAATAATAAATAACCTTACAACCTATCGTCGTGATATTATACAGGTTCTTTCGGGGTCCTGAACAACTGTCCTCCCTTCGGTTTGACAAGCTTATCTCTTTGAGTATAGAGTTATGAGCATGAGTTTGTGATCATTCTCATGTCAAAGGTAACTGACACCAAGAGTATGTTCTCATATAATTTCTCCAGCAGTTAGCTATAGTTTATCATTCACAATCTACCATTTACAAGCTACCCTTGAGACTGAAACATGAGCTCAATTTATAGGGAAATGGAGATAGTTTCAATTCCGTGAAGAGGGGGATGGATTCCTCTCATGAAGGGATTTGAGATCCATATACCAAGGGATAAACTCCATGAGTGAGGGGATAAAGCTCCATGAGTAGAGGATAAAGCTCAAACTGAACGCGCTTCTAGAAGCTTCCACTAGGGAGAATATTCGACCAGCTGGGCTTCTAAAACTTACTTTTCCTTTATTTTACCTTTTACGGCGGTCCGCAGGTTTATAAGCAGAACGTGCGGAGTGTGTCGTAGACTATAGAACAAATATTTGCAGATCCGCAGGAAAGAGCTAGGAAAAAGTGCGGAGTTAGACTTTTTAGGGTTTAATGAGATTTTCTCCAATTTCAAGACTTGGTTTAGGAACATTATGGTTTTTGACTTCTAAGGGAGAATAATACAGGTAGTGATGAACCTATATTGACAGTCAAATTTCATGGTGAAAATATAACATGTAACAGATTGCCCCCTAAAGTGTGAAGTCTGAGGTAGTTCTGAAGAGTGAAGTGCTTTATCATTCCGAGGGTTGGATTGCGGACATACCGGTCAAAAACCTGTAACAACAATCAATGCAAACATATATATGTATATCATCGATGAGGTAGGCATTCCCATACTAAGATCAAAACTAACTAAATGTTGTGGGACAAAAATTATTTTAAAATCACATCAATAATAGATACAGTATGGCTGCAACCATCTGTCATAAGTAGTCTACTGTATCAAAAAAAATAAAACTCCTCGTAGCCTAGATGGTGGAGACTAGATCTAGGGTCTTGATTTCCGCTTCCCAAACTAGTACGATTCTATCCATGCGACTAATTCTGTCGAAGTCAAACATGGTAGAAACCACTTGATTACCAATAATGAAAATGGCTCTCAAAGTACTTAGTATAATCCATGAAGTGTGAATGAATGATTTGCAGTCGAACACTTCACGAAATCATTTGATCGAAGGTTAATGATGCAACCTGTCGTCGAAGGCGAGAAACCTGCCATTAGGGCATGCAAATCCCAAGGTACTGATAGGATTCTATATCAACTTTATAGATGATGAGTTTTCGTCGATAGAAAGTGACTCGTCGCAGGAAAGCCTACGACACGAAACCATTAGATCAAGTTTTGAAGAAATATTTGCAAGGACTGACTCAGGGATGGTCAACGTGAATGGATACAAATGTTTGCAATGAATGGTTTATTTGAACTATCTCTTGAACACATAACGACACTGTAGATGGTTTGGTAACAATTGACTTAAAGCTAATACCCAGAAACCAGCTGAAGACTTTCAATGTGGTTTGATTAACTGTTAGACAAAGGATTTTCCCAACCGAGGTACAAGTGTGAAAAAAGTGTCATGTTCAAGAGTAGTATACTTCTTCTAAAACAAGGGTGACAACTGAATTCCTTTTCTCTTCCCCCCCCACCATTACTGGCAAGTACCTCTTTATTTTTGATAAGCTTGAGGAGGATAACATTTGCTTGTTTGTAAAAGACCGTCCTTCAGTTGAGTCCATCTTAGTATTAAAATCGAACCCTAAGAAGGAGTGGTTTGTTCCTATTTGTAATCGACGGGTCCTTTACTGTTAGGTTTTAATGAGTCCAGTATAGGAGAAACTCAATGTTTTTTAGTTTTAGGGAGTCAGAAGAAAAACATAAGAAAAATCCGTGGTTGTACTTTTTCGTAAATTTAGTCTCTCAAGCCCAATAAAGGATAAAATAATACAAGAGAGAACTCTATTGACCATGATTAGTCAACACATACCTTTTTCGTAAATAGTCCATTTCAGTCCGTAAAAGAGATAAACTTATACTGAAAGGACGACTTTTCATTTCCTTTAACGAGTTCGAATAGTCAAGTACTCAACGATCTTTTCATATTTAGAGATTTTGAAAAGGGCTTAAAATAGAACTCTAGGGTTTCGCTTTTTCGTAATTTTCAAGAGCCCAAAAAAGTGATAAAAGTGTACTCAGCATCAAAATAATTATTTTCACCGAAAAAACCTGTATTCTGCACAAAAACTTGAAATATTAAACATACTTGTTTCCAATAAGTAAAAACATCGAAAAATAACTTTTTAAAGTGGAAAATAAATAAAATAAAGTATTTTACTCATTCCAAAAACTATAAAAAGGATTTTAACAAAGTCATTTTCACCTTTTGTCTTCAGAGTTGTAAATTGAGAGCTTTTGGCAAAAAGGTTATGGAGTTGATAACGGGAGAACCAACTGCTCAAATCAAGATTCGTCAAAAACAGGTAATACACAACATTATTCTCTTCATTTCTATCTAATTAAAATCTCTTTTTTAGCTTTAAATTCATTTTTTGAGGAGAAATTATGTCTAAAAATTCGCTCTCAGAGGTTCGCGAGTCATACATGTGTTACCTGCAGACCTCGATAATTTTCTTAAAAGAAAATTATCGGATTACCACAATTTTAAATTTGTGTGGAGCCCGTGCGGACGTCTGCACTGTCTCTGCACAAAAACTGCAAAGGCACCATGAGAAATTGAAAATTGATAAATTCTCACAAAAATGGTTAAAGTTTCCCATTCTAGAAGTTTCTAGCCTTCAAATGCGTCCATTTTCAGACTATTTCACTATGCTAGAGTGGAGAGAACGTGAGAATGAAGGTACAGACGATGCAGCTATGAATGATCCAGCCATAATGTGTGTGCTTAGAAATTGTGGTTTGTATAAGTTCTGGGAAATTCAAGGTATGAGGGCACAGGTGGAAATGATGACATGGTTAGTGAATAAATGGGATGTTCAAGATCAGTTCTTTATCATTGGCGATCATCGGCTCGAAATCGAGCTCGAAGATATTTATTTTCTCATTGGATTTTCCAAAATAGGAGAACATATATCTTTGTTTGGAGCTAGGCAGGGTGGCCTACCCGTTGATTAGAGTTTTGCAGTGATGCAACAGATCCAAAGGATAATCGCATAGACATAAAGACTATCTTGCGACTTGATCTTAAAGTAGTTGCATTCACGGTAACCAGGTTGTGTGGAAGTGTGGCTCCACATCCAGCTACCAAATCTCAGATGTAGACCACTATAGAGTTTTTCAGAGGCAACACCTTCAACTGGTTCGAAGGGGTATTGGCCAACATGAAAGGCCAATTAACTAGAGCAAAAAATGCAAAGTTAAAAAACTTTGGGTATGGCGCCATCCTGATTTCTTTTGCTTTGGAGAGAATTCCATTCCTCGCCCCTCAGCTTAGTCCTGTAGATTGTGGTGAACTTAGAGAACCTCGTATGGTACGTTGGGTTGCACTAATGTCTTGCCATGGTGGCGATGGAAGTGTGGTGGTTTGGTGTACTCCGACGTATTTTATGTGGCTGCAGAACCAAATCTTCACAATTGAAGCTTTCCCTTGTGGGGGTATAGATTTCAGAGGTGATCCCAAGATGTCCTTACCTCTAGGGACACAGTGGGACGAATCAGGTAGGCGAATCATTTTGATGTGTTTTAACTCTATTTTTTATTTATTTTTAATCGTCCAATACTGACAACAAAATTTTAAATGTAGATGTTAGTCCATGATAGCCAACTACACTCCGCCGCTTTGAAAGGTGGCAAGCAGAGCTTATAGCACCACCACAGGGTCAGGCGATAGAAATCATTACTGATATGGAACATAACCTGGAGAGGTTAACTATAGATATTCCTGAGACATCGAAAGATGACATTCCTCTTCGTCTTCAGAGACATGTTACAGGTGTACCAAGACAGTTTAGGAGATTCCTGCACAAGATGGCGCATGCTATAGTCTACTACCATGATCATCATCACAAATAGTGGACGATAATCTTGGATTGTCATATTTTTTTTTTTGTATCAGTATCTCTTAGATCATAAGGTGTTTTAGACTTATGATCACAGACGATGTAATATTTTTTGAAAACAAAAACTCCTATATATGATATTACTACTTTCTCTGACTTTCTTGTTCAACATGTATCGAATGTTGTTTTAGTTTATTGTTTTAACATTGCAAATGTCTACTTAGAACACTATTAGCTAATGCATCAGCCAATGTGTTTAAATTTCTTGAAATGTGTTGATATTCGATGTAATAAAATTGCCTTTCCAAGAGACGAACCTTCAAAAATGATCTCAATAACACTGGATTTTTAATTCCGTATACTCTATTTAAATGTAATACAATGAGTTCCGAATATAACCTAATGATAAAATATCGAATACCAAATGAAATGGCATCAGATAATAACTCAATGACTGCGCTATATTCTGTAATATTGTTTTTCGTTTGACCAAGGATTACCCCATGCATAGAAACTAACTCATCAGTGTGTGAATAGATAACCCAAGCTGCGGAAGAAATATTTTGTGTACTACGACAGACACCATCAACAAAACTTAATGTACCTTTGAAGGGATGTCGACATATGCAATATCAAGATTAATCAATATAAGCAGTGATAGTAGTAAAAATAAACTTAAACTAGGCACATTTATCTAATCTGAGGCACACTAACTAGAAAAATAACTAATATACAAGTGAGATCTTCACACGAGAATCAAGCATAATATCTCTTCATATAAAGACCATTTATGGGTTTATCTAAAGAGACCCTGTCACAATCAGTCAATTCATAGGCCCCTTTTGCAAGCACTCGCTTCAAAATGTAAGGACCATGCCACATTGGTTCGAATTTCCTAGCTCCTAGCTTATCATTAGCTTGATCATATACTAATACTAGGTCACATTCTAAAAAAACACGAGGTGTAAAACTTCGATCATACTGAGCTTTAACCGTTTTTTATGAGCATCGGCTGCTAATGCAGTGGTGTGCCGAGTCTCATCTAATTTTGCTAAGTACAAAAAGTGTTTTTCCTCTTCAAACGTAGCTAGTAGTAACTCTATGGCTAATTGGAGTTACGGTATTTCGCATTCAATAGGTAACAAAGCTTCTAAACTATAAACCAGTTGAAAAGGAGTGAACTCTGTAGCAGTTTTTGCTGAGGTTCGGTATGCCCATAGTGCTGATAAAATAATTGTATGCCAATTCAATTTATGAGTTCTGATAATCCGTTTAATTATGGTGGTTAAAACTTTATTAATGGCTTCAACTTGACCATTAGCCTGCAGATAATATGGAGTAGAAATATCATGGCGCAGGCCAAGTTGATCAGAAAGTTAGGTCATCATTATATTTTGAAAATGACTCCCATGATCGGTGATAATAGTTTGGGGTACACCGAAACAAACAATCACGTGATTGAATACGAATGTAGCTGCAGTTTTTCCATCTGCCACGAATGTAGGAATCGCCTCGGCCCATTTGGTAAAATAATCTATAGAGAGAATAATATACCCATGCCCCTCGACCGAGTGAGGGTTACATGTAATGAAATCAATGCCCCATTTCGCAAAAGGAACGACAACAATTATGGGGTGAAGAGGAGCTGGAGGTGCACACATCTTTCGATCAAAAATTTGACAGTTGTGGCATTTTCGGACCGCAATAATAAAATATTTGAATAATGACGACCAAAAATAGCTAAAGCGCAATATCTTTTGGGCTGTGGAATACCCAGACATATGACCACCACACGCTCCAGAATGGAAATCATTCAAAACCTTTTCGTCTCCTCCATGAGTTATACAACGTCGAAAAATAGAATCTGCACCCCGACGATAAAGTGTGTCTCCAACAATATTGTATTGTTGTGATTGGTAACGGATTCTTCATCGATCTTATCGTGAAAGTTTTGGGCGAAAGGTTTGGGTTTGAAGATAAATGATGATATCTCCATACCATGGATCTAATGTACTGATAAGAAACAGAGATTCATCTGCAATGGGACGCTCTACCATGGTTTCTGTCTCAGTATTGGGAAAGTCACACATAAGTTCCGCGAACACCAGTGATTTCTTTGATTTAGATTTTTCGAATTCCAAATCAAAAGTCTCTTGTAGGATGACAATCCATTTAGAGTGTTTGCCCTCAAGTAATTGTTTTGTCAAAATGTAATTCATGGGGTTGAAATTAGATATCACTGTTGTCTTTCTTAACAATATGTAATGACAAAATCTTTGGACAACTTGAATTGCTACCAAGGCCAATTTCTCTACATGCGAATATTTAATTTCGGTCGGTTTCAGATTTCGACTTAGATAGTAAATCACATGTTCATTGTGAAACTAATCCTCTTGAACTAAAACCATTCCAATGGTGGAATCAGAGGCTACTAGGTATAAAAATTAGTCCTGGTTGTAATTGGGTGGATGCAATAATGGTGCATGGGTTAACACGTGTTTTAGAGCATCAAAAGATCAATCAGCAATCTCATCACAAATAAAAGGAACATTCTGTTTCAAAAACTAGGTAAAAACTTTTGTTAACTCAACATAGTTCGGGATAAATCTACACATAATTTTTTCTTTCCCTTGCAAAATTTGGAGTTGGCGAAGTGTGGAAGGAGGAGGTAAATTTATGATGGCCTCAACCTTCGATGGGTCGACATGAATTCCAGTCTTCGAAACAACGAATCCCAGTAACCGTCCTGATTGCACACAAAAAACACATTTGTGTGGATTCAAACGAATCTTGTAATGCCTACATCTCATAAAAATTGCTCGTAAATGAGTAGGATGATCGTCCCTATGCAATGATTGAGTAGGTAAATCATCCAGATAAGGCTGCACAATATGTTTAATGTCATGAAAATCGTAAGACATTTCCCTTTGAAAAGTTGCACCAGAATTTTTTAATCCGAAAGGTAATTTGCAATAAGCAAATGTTCCCCAAGGACAAATGAATGTTGTTTTTGGTTGATCAGTAGGGAGTATGTTTATTTGATTATACCTAGAAAATACGTCCATAAATGAAAACATTTTATTTCCGGCACAATCATCAATGATTTGTTCGATATAGGGGGTAGGATAATTGTCCTTTGGACAGGCTTTATTAATATCCCTATAATCAACACATACTCATATAGTCCCTTGTTTTTTGGTAACGGGAACTATATTAGATACCCAATTTGTTAAAGGGATTGGATAAATAAATCCTGCTCCCAGTAGCTTTTCAACTTCAGCTTTAATAGCAGCAGCTTTTCGTAGATGTATCAGACGCAATATTTGTCTAATAGGCTTGGCATCCGAGTACGTCTTTATTTCATGAACGGTAATTTTTGGATCGATTCCTAGAATATATTCATAGGAATGGGAAAACATTATATGTATTAATTTCATCCATTGTACATGAAGCACCTATATGAATGTTTTCACCAACTCCAGGTTTAACTGATATGTCGATAGGAACAGTGGTAGAAATATTTCCCAAATTAATCTCAGAATCTAAATTTGTAATCGATATAGGATTATGTGGTTCCTCGAAATAGTCAATTGTAAAAATAGATGAAAAGTCATTTTCAAATATATCAATTTCAGGTAAAAACAAAGATCTATGATGTAGATCATCCCAGGGTAATTCATCCATAGACAAAAAATCTCGAATACTTTCATCAATATGAAACACTTGTTGAAAAGGATCGGAAATTGATGTCAAGGCTGAGCTTGATAGTGAAGAAGATTATTTAGTGATCACATTCATTGGATCAGAATCAGTTGAAATTGTATTAGAAAATTACTGTATTTCTTGATATTCTATCTCAAAAGGACTCAAAGGCATCTCGCCATTGAAAGAATCCATTTTTGACTCTGAAGGCACTATCCAAAGGTCATCAAATGGAATAGTGCTTGATGAAATCATATTGATATTAGCAATAGTACGCGATACGTTAGGTGGAGGCATAGAAAAAGTTCCCATCAAAGCAGAGTCCTTTACTAAACCTACCCCAACATCTTCATATGGGATAGTCGATTTTCCAACATGTTGAATATTATTTGTAGAAGCTGGGTTAGACAAATAATATGACAGCTGATCTATTTTCACAATCTTTCCTTTATGAGGAAACATGATTAACCAAAAGATGTAAGACAAGAAAACGGTCATAGAATAAGACCAACTTCGACCCAGAAGAAGGTTGTAATCAAGAGGGGCATCAACTACTTCCACATCTAGATTAACAATTTTGCCTTCAACTTCGATAGGTAGATCCTGTAAAATTCCAAACGGATGGAAACCTCTTCCATCAAAAGCCTTGAGACTTGTCGGAGATTGGTTGAGTGTCGGAGAACCAAGAGTTTTACAACTATTTAACGGCATTATACACGTGGAGGCCCCCTCATCAATTACAGTACGAAAAACTCATATATTTTTTACTAATACTGGAATCTGAAAGCTATATGATGAGGGAGTCTTGGTGTAAAATTTTCTAAATAAAAGACCATAAGGTTCAAATCCTGAGGATATGTAGCTCCAATAGATGATAAAAGTAATTTCCTCTGTGTTGTACATGATTGTAGCACTTCTAAGGCTGACATTGCTAAAGGGGAAATAGCCAAATCTTCAACAATGTTGTAGTTCTGAGCATCTCTCGCATGTGGATTGAAAGATAATTTTCGAAGTACACCTTTAGAAAGTGGTTTAATTACTAGATCGGGATTAGGTTTCTCGATATGAAGTGGATTAGAAACTGAAGGAGATGTAGCTAGTGTTGAATTAGAATTTTATCTCTTTTTACCAGTCACAAGATTTTTACTTCCATAGTCTTGTGATCACGTCGCAACCATCACCTGAGACATCATCAAAATATCGGGTAATGAATTCGAAGAAGATCCTATCATTTTTCTATCTTGAGTAAGAAAAGGATCCTTCAAGACAACGGGTGTGGGTGAACCTTTGACGAATTTAGAAACCTCAGATCTATGTGGGCACTCTTTAGTAAAGTGATCCTCGTCACAGATAAGACAATGATAACAATGCTTTTGTTTATCATCATATTGTTCATTCTTTTCGGTTTTCTCTTTGGGAGATGAAGTTTGTTTGCTTTTATTATTTACTTTCTTCATACTACCGTTTTTAGATTTAGTGTTAGATGAATCTACAACGTGAATGTCAGCAGAAGTTTCAAGGGAAGAATCTCCTTTTGGTGAGTCTGGTAAAGTTATGATAGGAGAAGTAATTTTTGAAGACTTATTCTTACTCTTATTCGTGTTAACTAAACCAATTACACCATTAGAAGCATGAGACTCTGAAGCAGTTGCAGTTATTTGACCAGGATGTGGTAAATCAAGAATTTTTTCATACAAAGTACCAGACTGTGTATATACAAGTTCTAAGTACTGAGATTGTGCAATGACCTGTTCTTTTGTAACAACCCCTCCCTTAGCCACATCTTCAGTGATATTTGGAAGTAATGATTTGATGAACCATTCTGCCAAGATCTGATATGGAATAAAAACTTTCACTAAACATCTTATATGTCTCCATTCATGTATGTGATCTGATATTTACGTAGACAATATTGTTTTAATGAAGTCAATAATTCCGTGCCATTGTCGTATCTGACTGGCAACTGAAAGTGGGTTAAGAAAGTTGTTGCTAAAGCGTTAAAATTGTTGAATGAGCCACGTGGTAATTCAATATACCATTTTGCAGCTAAACCTATCAGTGTTCTCTGAAAAAGTCGTAATCGAATCGAATCATCAATCAAAGAGTTGGATGCACACCAGAGGTGGTAAGTCATGACATAGTTTGAAGGGTCCTCTCCCGATTTACCATCGAAATTAGGGATATCACTGGGCAACTCGTTCGGCATTGGTAACCAATAAAGAAGATAATAGATTAGATCATTCATAAGGCGCGATAAATCAGGTAAATCCAAAGTTGATATGAATGGAAACCGATGGTTAGGGTCCTGATGAGTAAATTGATAACCTTGTGGAACTATATCAGTACGAGGAGGAGGATATCCAGGATATCCTGGAATAGCCTAAGTATTTGGAATTGAAATGCCTCCCGAATAACCAGGATTAGCTGGACCATATTGGGGTTGAGCTGGTATTTGATACGAGTGCCCAAGGTACGATTGATGCTGGTAAACTAGATTTTGTGCTACGGGACCATATTAATATTTCCCTTGATACAGTTGTAAACAAATTGAGGTTGGCTTGTTATAACCGTACTTGTACCAGGTTGTCCCGTAGGCATCTGAATAGTGGTATGAACCACAGGTGCAGGTTGTTGTACAATGGCTACAGGGATTTATTGTGATACTTGAGGGGCTGTAGAAACAGGAGCTGCAAAAATTCTAGGGATAGGTGTGGTAGCTTGAACAGAACTTGGTGCAGCAGTTTGAGGTGGATTCCTAGGTGTATTCGGACCAGGCTACTAAATAGTACTAGGTGCAGATACATGTGGTGTAACTTGAAGTGCTGGTTGGATAGGTTGCTGGATTTGACTATAACCTATTGGCTGACCAGGTTGATTATAGGGTATTTTCACATTAGGTTGCAAATTCTGTTGAAATTGTGAGAGATACCACACCGTGTTTACTCCAGGATATGGAGGTCCCATTGAAGGTTGTGTTACATAAGATGGATCGTAACTAGGTTGATAATTTGGAACGTATGCTTGATAGTTAACTAGATAATTACCACCTCCATGAAACAATTTTTGTTTCGGGTAGAATTGTGGCCCTAAAGGAGGTTGTTGTCCCTGGAAAGACGGTTGCCCTGACATAGGGTACTGTCCTTGAAGAGGTTGCGGATCGTGAACTGAGTACTTCCCTTGAGGTTGATATTGTCCTTGAGGTATGTACTAAACTTGAGGTATGTACTATCCTTGAGGCTTCCCCCCAGGCAGTAAATTTATACCTTGAGGTTGCCCCCCCAGGCGGTAGATTACTACCTTGAGGTTGCCCCCCAGGCGGTAAATTACTACCATGAGATTTCCCCCTGGGCGGTAAATTACTACCTTGAGGGTCAGGGTTAGGAATGTTTCCATACATCATGTAAACTTGTTCCGCATTAAAAATTTTGGTATATGATTCATTTGGACTAGGTGATGATATAAGTTTTTCAGGAGAAGGAGATACGCCTAAAAAAGTACCAGAAAGTGACTGGTATCCCATATGAATAGACGGACCACCATACAAATATGTTTCTGTAGATTCATAAAACATGGATGACTCACCAGACATGTTTAACGGAGGTCTGTAACCTCTTGGTATGTCGTAAAAAGGAATTCGGGGTGGTGAATAGTTTAGACCAAAGTTGTGTAGAAAGTCTGTCAACTAAGAATACCAAGGATCTTGTTTGAAAGGGATATAGTAAATCGATTCACGTGGCCTAATATATAAAGGTTCCTGATGTGAAAGAAGAACAATTTCTTCTTCTGTGTCAGTAACTTCTTCAATACTAATGAGACCAGGAGGAAGAATTTCAGTGATGCGATACTTCACTCTAGGTGAATCAAGATGACGAGGGGTTGGAGTGACGAATTCTAAAGTAGGCTCAGATGTAGCAGGTTCAGTTTTTGGTTCAAAAATTTCAGGCTCAGTAGCTGATAATTCACTAGTTATGGAAGCAAGTTCAACTAGTTCAAAGATTTCAATTTTCCTTGGAAAACTTTCTACTATTTGAGGTTTCTCTACTTCATATTCAGGATGAATAATTATTGATGTTTCTTTGTGTTCAGTTGATCCAGTCCTTGATGTTTTTCCTTTCTCAGATTTAAGCTTTTCTAACTAGCTTGGTGTGTACTCAGGGGGTTTCCCCTGCATTCTACATGATTGTCTAGGAAATTCAGCCATGATTAAAAATCTTAATACACGAAATCAAAGAAAATTTCAAAAAAAAGTCCTAAAGTCTTTAAGGGAACAATCAAATTGATCACACGCCTACAAAATCTAAGATACCAATCCACAGACAAACAATAAATTCCCACACTAAAAACACTAGTTGGTGATGAAATCCAACATCATAGAATTTTAATGCAGAAATGGTGGTTGGAACAGTTACCCTGACAACCTGCTTAATGAAACAGTTTGGTGCAAGTTTCTCCACTTAAACCATCTTGAAGTGAAGAGAAACCTCTGAAAAGTCCAAGTGAGTCTAGTCAACATCTGCTCTAGGTATAGTGGGACCTTCCCTCCACCATCACCTTGGAAATAATCCTAAATTTTATAGCCACTAAGGTCACCAATGGGAACAAATATACTTGGTGAAACAATCTATGATTCGATATACACGCAAGGGAAGAGTAACTAGCTCAATCACCTTGAAGGCTCCTTGAGATAATCCAAGGTTTACCGACAAGTGACCCAAGGCTCCTCGACAATGGTCTATCCGAGGTTTATCGTTTTTAATATGTACACATATAATATCTTTTCCAATGAGATATGTACCATTACCTCACTGGTTCGGACATGATCTCGTGCTTGACTCTTTTAAGAAGAGCTTCCCAGAGCATACATGCTACAATTGGATTTTTCCTACTGCAAGATTGCTACTTGTTTGTTTTAAATGCCTTGGAATGTTAATTACAACCAATTCCAAGAAACTAGCCTAAGCTATGTTGGTGGAAAAGAGCCCTAGAAAATGTAAAATATCTAGATTGATTTTAATTAAAGCATTGTTTTTAATTTGGTTGTTTCTTAAGACAGAAGGTATGGAAGTGAAACTTTAATGATGTTTAATGACCCGACTCAAAAATACGCCTACATGGAAAATGTAACTCTTTTCTTTTCAATGAAACCTATTTAAGAGAAAGTTTTGAGAGATTTAGATAACTTTCAGAGCACCAATTCTTTCTTTTATAAACAAAAATCTTTGAAAAGAAGAAGATTTCTTTGAGAACTCAATTTCATAAAATGATCAATTACTCGTTCGAAATGAAATCCTTTATCAATCATATCAGAAACTACAAATAATTTAACAAACTATTTCCAAAAAGAACACCTTATCAAAAACTCCTAAAAACATAAAATTCAAAACCAAAAGAAAATGCTAATTTTGAACTCTATCTAGAAAATTTTGAAGATGTTTTGCTTAGTTTGTGATCGAACCAAGTAGTATTTTTTCTTATCTCAGCAAAAATCAAAACATCTAGTAATGGTTTAATTGTGAAATTAAGGCCTTATCAAGCTACAGGCTCTTATAAATTTGCAAATGAAAATAAAATTCAATTTTCATAAAAGCAAGGTCTGCAACAAGTTCAATGGCTTAGCAAGAAAACAACAGAATACCAATCAGCTAAGGTATATGAAGGTTTCTGATATAGAGCAGCAGGAAAGTAGGGCAAACACTCACACATAAAATGCAAATCAGATGAAAAATCACTCAGACACAAAAATTGTTGAAATAAATTCACACATAAGACTTTGACAGTCAAGACAAGTTGGGGCAAACATAGAGAATTTGGTAATATGGCTCCTAAAAACATAATTCTTAATTTTTCAAAAATTTTCCACAAGTCTGCAAGTTATAATAGAGAAAAGAGCGGTACCACATTATTTTGAACTACAAACTATGAGGCTACCACACTATTTTTAAATAAAAACTGCGGAGGCCAAGAAAGGTACAGAAAAATAAAAATTCAGATTTTCTTTTCAGGGATTCTGATAAGTTATCTACCCAACCCAGTTTTAGACTTAATCAAAATTAGAAAACTCTTTAAAATTCAAACTGAAAAATAAAAAGGAAAACTAAGTTCATTCCCCAGTGGAGTCGCCATTTTGTTAAGCAGATAAATCCTTCTTGCGAACAAGAATGATCTCCATAGTATCCTAAGGATACCTAGAAACAAACAACCAAATGAAAACCATTTCCTATAGACCATTTGTGATTCAGAATTATTAATAACAAAGTAGGAGGACATGCCCCTACCTGAAGTCCAACGCTTGCTGTAATTTTCTATCCAGTCGCTCCAAAAGAGGTTAGTTCAGCATGTAGGACCTGCAATCAAAGACAAATAAAAGGATTAAAAACACCTACAAGATATAATAATTGAGAAAACACTAATATATCTTAGTGATCAAGGAATCTAAGAATTGAATTACTCAAATAGATACATGAACAATTCAATGATAAAATGGAATCCATTTGTATTAACTTGCATAGTAAGAAGTAACCTTATAACCTGTCACCTTGATGTTATACAGGTTCTTCCAGGGTCCTAAACAACCATCCTCCCTTCAGTTTGACAAGCTTCTCTCTTTGAGTATAGAGTTATGAGCATGAGTTTGTGATTATTCTCATGTCAAAGGTAACTGACACAAAGAGTATGCTCTCATATAATTTCTCCAGCAATTAGCTATAGTTTATCATTCACAATCTACCATTTACAAGATACCCTTGAGACTGAAACATGAGCTCAATTTATAGGGAAATGAAGATAGTTTCAATTCCATGAAGAGGGGGATGGATTCCTCTCATGAAGGGATTTGAGCTCCATATACCAAGGGATAAACTCCATGAGTGAAGGGATAGAGATCCATGAGTAGAGGATAAAGCTCAAACTGAATGCACTTCTAGAAGCTTCTAGTTGGGAGAATATTCGACCAACTGGGCTTCTAGAACTTACTTTTTCCTTTATTTTACCTTTTACAGGGGTCCACAGGTTTTATAAGTAGAACATGCAGAATGTGCCGTAGACTATAGAACAAATACCTGCGGATCCACAGGAAAGAGTTAGGAAAAAGTGCAGAGTTAGACTTTTTAGGGTTTTAATGAGCTTTTCTCCAATTTCAAGACTTGGTTTAGGAACATTAGGGTTTTTGACTTCTAAGGGAGCATAATACAGGTAGTGACTGTTGAGCCCTAAAGATGTCCTTTCCTTTCACCAAATTTCAGTTCATTCCATTTGTCCTTTATTAGCTATAGGCTTAAAAGATCAATAGGAATGATTAAAATCACTTTAAGAATGCATGCAATGACTGACTTATTATACTTTTGTGGTTTTTTTGTCATAGTGATTTTTGAGCAGACTTAGCTACAGAATGCAGTCATTCTGTAGCTAGTCGCATATTCCGTAGCCATCTTTATGTCTACACAGGTTACAGGTGTCATTTGAGGGAAAGACGCATATGGTTAAATTCCAGAACTCTCCTACATCATTCCTTTTCCTCCACGATGGCTGAGCAAAAATCTGAAAGTGGTTATGCACGTGGACAAAGCCAAAACCAAGAAGCAGACTTCTACAAGGATAAGGAATCTGCAGGTGTCTTAAGCAAAATACGAGTCCTCAACAAGAGTTCTAGTTCGATTTTGATTATAAAAGACACTATGCCTATTTCTACTCAATGATAGTTATGTATTTGCTTATAAAAATAACTCGGTAAATCGAGAAACAATTAGTTGATGTTTTGTTGTTAGTTCTAAAAGACTGTGATACTCTGTTTCTGAGTGTTTTTCCTTTAATGAAAGAAGTATAACTTTGATGCATGATCTGAAGCAACTTTAAGGAGTTAAGGATTCGTGTGCCAATCTGATGGTAGAGGGCCCCTACTATCTGAAAGGCTTTGTGCATATTTTCTAGATAAGTGACCTTTAACTCTGTTTTGTTCTTAACTTAGGCAGTTTTCTGAGTTTATCCTCTTGCGTCATGCTTATGTCATTTACTTACATCAAATATTACAGTCAATCTTGTTCTCATGAGCTGTTCCAATATATCACTAATGCGTGAATGAGATATAGCTATAATACTCTTGAGTTAATTGCATTTTAGCTCAGTTCTGTTCATTGCATTTCAGTTCTATTAGTTAATTGCATTTCAGTCCTGTTAATTAGACTTAAAAGACCCTCATTATTTTATAAGATGATCTTGTTCTTAACTTCTTCTAACACATCATTATCATATGAACAAGAATTAGTTATATCATTTTGAGCTCTTGACTGTTCTGCAATTTCTCATAATTTTATAAACGGCCTTTTTCCCAAGTTGTTCCAAGAGATCTCTAACCTTTGAACGAGACTTAATAGTAACATTTTGAGTTGCAGAATGAGTTAATTCTAGTGTCATAAGTTATTTTAGCATAGGGTTCCTTACTATGTTGCAAATAATCTTTTCTCAAAATGTTCCAACAAATTTCTAACAACGGATGAGATTTTCTCTGTGATATTTTAAGTTGTTGTTTACTCAAGAGAACCTCATTACATCAAACTAATCCTTTTCTCAGTTTGTTCCAACATACCTCTAATGAAATGAATTGGACCAAGTTTAATGTTATGAGTTACTTTTCTTATCAGCTTTACAATCTGTGGATTATCATTTTCTGTTCTTAGGTGCCATTCATAGTTTAGAGTAGATTTTATTCTGTTTTAGTGTGATCAGTAACTTCTCTTTGCTAGCAATTCAGTTCTTTTCCCCTTAGTATAAAAAAACAAAACCAAAAACACTAGAAAAACACTAAGCACAACGAAGTAGGAAGAAGATACCTAGGCACATATGGTGCACTTCACTTCAACAGTTTACTAGCCCTGGTTGACAATTTATGACATCAATTTAGGAACACTAAGTTGAGTAGACATTTTGGCGCCGTTTCTGGGGAAGTGTAACTAGGTAGCCTTATTTCTTACCTCTCAAAAACAATGATATGTGTAGAGAAAGAGACTCAAGGGGTAGATTTATAAGAAGCAGAAGCTTGATTCCTATAACACCACTTGTTCCACCAAGACCAAGAGGCAGCACACCTCCAACTCAAACCCACATCCCATAATATACTGATCATAGACTCCCAGAAGACTTAAGATGAGATATTCCATCAGAAATACCTTCCACTTTATCCACTGAACCTGTCTTAGAAGAAGATTCAAGGAGCCCCGCTAGAGACATAAAATTTTCCACTTCCACAGAAGAATCAACCATGGCAGAAGAAGGGGGAGGAGGATTCTTTAATGGAGAACATACACTATTTGGAGGAGGTAGAGGTAGAGGTGCAGAAGGAGAAGGAGGTAGAGGTGAAGAAGGAGGTAGAGGAAGAGGTAGAAGGGAAATGGGAAGCTCTTTTGGGTTTCCTATAGTAGATGAAGAAACCAATGCAACTATGAAAAATATTTCACCCTCTGTCCTTCAAAACTTTTATGGACTCAAAAGTGAAGATCCTGAAACCTTCCTATTTGAATTTGAAGTCCTATGTAGAACCTATGATTACTTACAAGATGCCCAAAAGCTTAAACTATTCCCTTCAACATTGAAAGGAGCAGCATTAAAATGGTTTATGAGTTTGATCAACAGTTCTATTAGGACATGGGAAGACATGAAACAAAAATTTCTAGAGAGGTATTTGGATTACTGTATGCCAGTCAACCATAAGGAGGAAGTGTTTAAAATGCTACAAAAAGAGGATGAAAATCTGGAAGATTTGTTGGAAAGGTTTAACTATAACATCAAGAGAGAAAAAATGGAAAACTTAGATCAAGATACTTTGAAAGCTCTCTTGTTGAAGACAATTAGGGATGAATGGCTAGATATCCTTAATATGATGGGAAAAGGGGATATATCTCAGCTCACATTACCTGAAATAGCTGAATTATGTATCAACCTTTCAAGAGGGAAATCTAAAACTATAAAAGGACCAAGAGACCCTGCTCTTACAAGGGCAAGTAAGTCTTCTTCTAGGACAGTAAGTAGGGAAGAAATAAGAAATATTCTTGATGAATTAAAATCTGACATTTTAGGGAGTCTTAGTGAACAAATAGACACCCTTAAGTTACAAAACAAGCAAAAATCTGAATCTGATGCCTTAGCAATTTTTTGTCCCAAATGTAGAAAGAAGCATGCCTTGAGAGAGTGCCCTTTGGATGAAAAAATAGTAGAGACTTGTGTAATTTGTTCAGAAAAAACATGAGACCAAGAGTTTTCCTTCACTTCCTGGTCTTAAAGCTGTCTTTCAAGAAGAAACCCCTACAAATTCCACAGAATCTCTCAATTTTGTCTCTAGGAGGCCTTGGCAAGGACCTTAAACACAAGGATTCCATGATCAGCTGTATAATCAACCCCCACCAAATTGGAATTCTTGGCAGCAACCTTGGCCCCAATTCCAAAATCAATCTCAAACTTGGGCACAAGGAGCACAAAATCCCTATGGAAGATACTCTTAGTATTATCAATATCCACCATCTTATCCACCATATCCAAATTTCCCTCCTCAACAAAATCCTCAACAAAATCCACAACATCAAAATCCACCACTTCCATTACCATTTCCTCAGAAAGAAAATAAGTTACCTGCCCAACCCATGCCAAACCCCAACAATAAAAATCCTCAGAGCACATACATGATAGAAGGCCAACAGTTCCAAACCTATTTGATTACTCTTTTAGACCTTAATGATGTTCAACTTACGTCTGGAAGAATACTTGAAAAGAAGAAACCTTTTGTAATCATACAAGAGAAAAACAACTCTGAGGAAGATTCTCTACAGGTAAATAAAATTTTTGAAGAGAACACATCTTTTCAAGACGCAACTATTGAAAAATCAAAACAAAAAGAACCAATAATTTCAACTCCTATATTAGAGCAGCCATCAACATTCACCTCTACACCACCCTTTCCAGAAAGATTACAAATTGATAGGGGTGTAGAAAAACAAATTATGGTGCCTAATTATGATTTCCTAGATGAGCTAAGGAATTTTTGTATTAAGATCCCATTATTACAAGCTATCAAGGAAATTCCAATCTTAGCAAAGAAAATAAAGGAGTTGAGCATGGAAAAAACAGGAAAAAGAATCAAAGAGACAAAGAAAATTCAACTGGCAGGAAAAATAGCAGACATCATGATGGGTAAGATTTCTATTCCAAAGTATCTAGACCCAGGAAATCTAGTTGTTAAAATACACATCAATGGAACTGAGATCCAAAACACACTTATTGATTTAGGAGCAGCAATCAATATCATGAGTAGACAAATCATGGATAAATTAAAACTTCCTAATCTTCTTTTTACACCCACATTATTACAATTAGCAGACAGATCTATGATTATACCTGATGGGGTAATAGAAGACATTCTAGTGTCCTTATATTCTTGGGAGTATCCTATGGATTTTATGATCCTAACTTCTAAAAATAATCTAGGAGGACATCCTATTATATTAGGAAGACCTTGATTAGCTACAGCTGACGCTTTCATTAGTTGTAGATCCGGTGATATGTACATCTCTGATGGTAGTTCAACCAAGAAATTTACCTTGTATCCTCTAGCAAAAACAATTACAGAGTTAGATGATACTCAATTGATTGAGGATGAAGAAGATATACAACCTCTCTTCACAATTTTAGAAATTAGTGAAGATAGCCAGATTCTAAATACCTTAGAAAATTTTGAATCCTCTTCGGAATACAAACATGAACAATTTCAAGAAGAATCCAACATTGAGTTTTTATCATCAAGATAGATTTCTCTTTACTCCATAGATAAATTTGGCAGCTCTACAATTGAGATATTTCTAGGTAAAACTTTAAACATAAACAAGAACCTAGAGAAATCTCAATAAGAAAATCTAGTCAAGATATTATAGAGAGATTCTTCTGCATATGCATGGGAGTACACTGATATGAAAGGGATAAGCCGTAAGACTTGCACTCATCACATCTACATAGAGGAAAATTGTAAACCAATCAGACAACCTCAGAGACGGATGAATCCAAACCTTAGGGAGATTGTCAAAGAAGAATTGCAGAAATTGTTAAATGTTAACTTTATTTATCCCATTTCAGACATTTAGTGGGTTTCTCCTTTGGTAATTGTGCCAAAGAAAAATGGTAAATGGAGGGTATGTATTGACTACTGGGAATTAAACAAAGCTACTCTTAAAGATCATTTTCCCCTACCTTTCATAGATCAGGTGTTAGATACATTAGCTGGAAAAAAGTACTTCTCACTTTTAGATGGGTTTAGTGGTTATAATCAAATTCAAGTAGCACTTGAAGATCAAGACAAAACCACATTTACCTGTCCTTGGGGTACCTATGCTTGCCGAGTATTGCCATTTGGACTATGAAATGCACCTGCAACATTTAAAAGGGTAGTACTAGGAATATTTTTAGATCTAATACATGATTGTGTAGAAGTATATATGGATGATTTTACAGTCTATGGAAACACATTTGAAGAAGCCTTAGAAAACTTGGAAAAAGTTTTAAAGAGATGTAAAGAATAAAATCTTTCACTAAGCCATGAGAAGTGTTTTATGATGTTTACTGAAGGGATTGTTTTGGGGCATCACATTTCAGGGGATGGGATTAGAGTTGATGAGTCAAAAGTTGAAGTCATCTCTAACTTATCTGTTCCAAGTTGTCAAAAATATGTTAGGAGTTTTCTAGGATTTACAGGGTATTATAGAAGATTTATAGAAAACTTCACCAAGATAGCATCTCCACTTTTCAAATTACTCACCAAGGACTGTGAATTCAAGTGGAATCCTGATTTCCAGTTAGCATTTGAGATCCTGAAAACAAAAATCTCTGAAGCACTTATTTTAAGGGGACCTAACTGGAAATTACCTTTTCATATTTCAACAGATGCCTCAGATACAGTTTTAGGAGCTGTATTGGGACAAAAATACCTAATTCCTTATGCCATCTACTATACAAGTAAAAATTTGACCCCTTCGGAGTTAAATTATACTGTAAATGAAAAAGAGTTCTTAGTTGTTGTTCATGCCATAAATAAATTCAGACACTATATAACAGGCTATGAAACTTTTGTTCACACATATCACTATGCAATTAAATATCTAATGAACAAATCAATTACTAATGGCAGAGTCATAAGATGGTTATTGCTTTTACAGGAATTCAACACCACCATTCTAGATAGGCCTAGGAAAAAAAATACAGTAGCTGATTTCCTATCTAGACTCCAAAACATTAAAGACAATACTCCAGTTGAAGATCAATTCCCTGATGAATATCTTTTTGTAATTTCTACTCAAACTCCTTGGTTTGCTGACATTGCTAATTATATAGTTTCAGGGAAATGTCTTTCAATAATGAATGCAAGAGACAAAAGAAAGATCATTTATGACAGTGCAAAATATTCATGGGTTGCTAATGAGTTATACAAAATAGGTCCAGACTTTATCATTAAGAGATGTGTTCGAGAAGATGAGATGCCTGAGATCATCAAGGCATGTCATGATGAACCTTGTGGTGGACACTTTGCTAATAAAAGGACATCTTATAAGATCCTTCATTTAGGATACTATTGGCCATCCCTCTTTAAAGATGCTAAAGAGTATGTAAAAAGGTGTGACAGTTGCCAAAGGGTAGGGAAACCTTCTCCTTCAGGTGAGATGCCATTGCAGCCTCAGGTACATATTGAACCTTTTGAGAAATGGACTTTAGGTTTTGTAGGACCTATTAGTCCTCCATCAAGACAAAATAAATATATATTAATTTGTACTAATTATGTTACCAAATGGGTAGAGGCCAAGCCATTACTTTCTTCTACTGAAGCATCTGTAGTTAATTTTCTTTTTGAGGATATTTTTACTCGTTTTGGTGTCCCAAGAGAAATTGTTACAGATCAAGGAGCTCAATTCACATCAAGGCTAGTGGAACAAATGGTGGAGAGGTACAAAATCAGACACAGAAAATCTACTCCCTATCATCCACAAGCAAATGGCCAAGTGGAATCTACTAATAAGGTCATTGAAGGGATCCTAACAAAGATTGTTCATTTACGTAGAAGAGATTGGGCAGACAGGCTTCCTGAAGCCTTGTGGGCCTATAGAACTACATGGAGAAGCACAACAGGTCATACCCCTTTTGAACTTGTTTATGGAAAACAAGTCTTGTTTCCCATATAGTTTCATATTCAAACTTTTAAAATGGCAGTCCAGCTAGGACTTGATCTAACATAAGCACACAAGCACAGATTGGAGCAGATTAATGAATTGGATGAGATCAGACAGGATGCAGTCCAGAGAACAAATATAGTCCAACAACAAAGGACTAGATGGCATGATAAGTACATTAAGGAAAAGAAATTCAAAGAAGGTGACTGGGCCCTCTTGTTTGATTCAAAGTTTAAAGATTTTCAAGGTAAATTCCAAACACATTGGCTTGGGCCATATGAAATTGTGAAATTTTTTGACAATGGAGCAATAAAAATCAGGACAATAGATGAAGATAAGGTGACTTTTCTTGTAAATGGTCATAGATTGAAACTGTATCATAAGCCACTTTCAAGAGAAGAATTTTTCAAGAGATTCCAAGAGAACAGTGATGTGAAGTTAATGAAGAAGAATCCTTCTTCTTCATCAACTTAATTGTATTTTTTGAAATCAGATGCTCAAAAGAAAAAATAATAATAATAATAATAAAGTATAAACATGAAAACTAATCATTGATTAGCATGTTTATACAGAAAAGATAAGGTGAAAATCAAAATCCTTCTCACACTTTAGCTTTTCAAAATTGTTATTTTCCTGCAAACAACTATCATAAAATCATAAGTGCAGGCTCATTTTACATATCACATTCCACTTATGATCCATTTCATTCCATCATATCTCACTTCATCCATATTTCATTCACTCCATTCATCCATACTTCATTCACTCCATTTCATGATTCATCTCATTTCATTTCAGATTTTCAAAATTGATCTTTTTCTGCAATTGAGTATTACAAATCATAAGTTGCAGGCCACTTTTCATATTTCATTCCACTCCATATTTATGATCCATTTCATTCCATCATATTTCACTTCATTCATGCTTCATTCCACTATATTTCATGATCCATTTTTTCATACTTCATTTCATCCATATTCAAATCATTTCATTCCATGTCTCAAAGCTTTTATAGGTACATTCTGCAGCCAGATATTTTGCAGCCAGACATTCTGCAGCCAACCATTCAGCAACCACTTGTTCAACAGCAAATTGATCCTGCACACCTACTTCAACAAGAAAAATCAAAAGGATTATGAAGACTAAAAGATCAATAATTTTTAAAGGAAAGACAAAGCATATTAAAACAACAAAAATCAAAAGAAAGGCTAAGGTAAAATTGTGTGAAATTATTATGATAGCGGATTATGAAAGATATAGTATGGTTAAGTCATATGTATGTTTCATAAAGTTATTTTGATTATTCGTATTGATCAAGCCTATCATAAAATCCTTGAACAAATCCATTCCATTCCGCTCCATATCAAATCATCATTTATTAAAAGTTAACGGTCAGTAATTGAAGTGACCTATTAGGTCACGTCACTAACCTGAAATATTCATTGATGATTTTGAAATCCTCATGAGATTTCTCTGTGGTCTTTTACTCCATGACAACTCTCAAACTCAATCATTCGTATGATTTACCCTCACCGTA
Organism: Pinus albicaulis; assembly: GCA_034641835.2. NCBI lineage: Eukaryota > Viridiplantae > Streptophyta > Pinopsida > Pinales > Pinaceae > Pinus > Pinus albicaulis. The sequence continues at coordinate 681,530,473 of CM076580.1, read as the reverse complement.
TTTCACTCATCCCATATCCACTTCATGTCATTTTTTCGTAGCCAATTCCTATCTGCAGAAACAAAGAAGTCATCTTTAGGGTGAAACAACCCTCTACAGCCATTTTTACCTCAGATAGGAGTGCAATAACAGAGCAATAAATTGAAGTTGAGGAAAAGAATCCATGGGACTTATTGTAAGGTCCGAGCAATTTGGAACCAAATATCTAGAAGGTTACCCACATATTAAAGAGATGTTATAGCAGGTTGGATGGCTAAAGTTTTTGGAGAAGTTCAATGGATTTCACAAGGAGTTCACCAAGTCATTTTCCTGGTCATTCAACGGGTCAGAAGTTGAAATAGGTGATGTCAAGTTCATTATCACAGAATCCTTCATAGCAGAAGCAACAGAGTTGCCAAGGCAAGGTGAATGATGGTTTAAAAACAAAGAATTTCACAATGAAGCATGGAGACAGATGCTAAAAACACCAGGTATGGATATTTCAGTTTTCAAGAAAGGCATTCCTAGTTTAGCCTTGAAAAATAAATGGCGAAATATGTTGTTAATTCTACAAAAGTTTATAACCTGTGAAGGAAGGTTTGGCACCCTATATGTTTATCACATTCGGCTTATGATGAATTTCTTAGATGAAGAGATAAATTTACCCTTTTTCTTTCTCCATAGCCTAAAGAGGATGGATTCTAATGTCCAAAAAAGGGTTCAGTTCTTAGAAACCACCTTATATCATCATGGCCTAGTTAAAATTCTAACTAAGCATCATTTGAAAAAGGTAGGAGACAGTTGGGATGAGTTCCTCTTGAGAAATCATTTTGAAGAACCTAAAGAAACTATGTCTGAAGGAAAACTTGTAAGAAGAAGCAAGAGAGGAAAAATTGCCAAATCTGTTGAAATTAAAACTGATAAAACAATACAAGAAGACAGTGAGGAGAATATCTCTAAAAAATTGGCCAAAATCAAGAAACAACTCAAAAAGGAAAAGATAATAAGAAAGGATGCTAAGAAGAGAGGTGAGGGACCATCTAAACTAAGAAGAAGTCATAGGCTTAAAGGAATATTGAAGAAGACAGGAGTTAAACAAACAGGAATCATAGATATTGAAGATGAAGAGACACCAATTGACAGATCTCCTGAGTACCAGTACGAAGAAAATCCTGATAGAGGAACTCCAGAGGTAGACCCAACCCAACAACAGATCTATAATTATGTTGAATCATTAGAAAAAAGAGTCTTAGAAAATAGAGAAAGAACTCCTAGCCCACAATAATCTTCAATTGAAGTGTTGAGAAGAGACAAATATGAATTGGAAGTACTCAATAGGCATATAAAAAATGAAAATGAAATTTTAAGGGAACAAGTCAAACTGAAAAGTGACATGAACACAACTCTCTCTCTGCAAATGGAAAAATTGTACAAGGCTAGTGAGAAAATTAAGAAGAAAAACAAGAAGTTGAATAGGGCACTTATAAATATGAGGTTCAAATTGGTCATAAGGAAGCCTAGGATGCCATTGAACACCAACCAAAGCAGAAAAATGAAGCTATATGTCTTGGCTGAAGTTTCAAAATACATGGATTGATTGCATGAGGACATGCAAAAGTTTTGCAGTGGGGGTATGTTGAGCCCTAAAGATGTCATTTCCTTTCACCAAATTTCACTTCATTCCATTTGTCCTTTATTAGCTATAGGCTTAAAAGATCAATAAGAATGATTAAAATCACTTTAAGAATGCATGCAATGACTGACTTATTATACTTTTGTGGTTTTGTTGTCATAGTGATTTTTGAGTAGACTTAGCTACAGAATGCAGTCATTCTATAGCTAGTCGCATATTCCGTAGCCATCTTTATGTTTACACAGGTTACAGGTGTCATTTGAGGGAAAGACGCATATGGTTAAATTCCAGAACTCTCCTACATCATTCCTTGTCCTCCACGAAGGTTGAGCAAAAATCTGAAAGTGGTTATGCACGTGGACAAAGCCAAAACCAAGAAGCAGACTTCTACAAGGATAAGGACTCTGCAGGTGTTTTCAGCAAAATACGAGTCCTCAACAGGAGTTCTAGTTTGATTTTGATTATAAAAGACACTTATGCCTATTTCTACTCAATTACAGTTATATATTTTCTTATAAAAATAACTCGATAAACCGAGATACTGTTAGTTGATGTTTTGTTGTTAGTTCTCAAAGACTGTGATACTCTGTTTCTGAGCGTTTTTCCTTTAATGAAATAAGTATAACTTTGATGCATGATCTGAAGCAACTTTAAGGAGTTAAGGATTCGTGTGCCAATATGATGGTAGAGGGCCCCTACTGTCCAAAAGGCTTTGTGCATATTTTCTAGGTAAGTGACCTTTAACTCTGTTCCAATATATCACTAATGCGTGAATGAGATATAGTTGTAGTACTCTTGAGTTATTGCATTTTAGTTCAGTTCTGTTCATTGCATTTCAATTCTATTAATTAATTGCATTTCAGTCCTATTAATTAGACTTAAAAGACCCTCATTATTTTATAAGCTGCTCTTGTTCTTAACTTCTTCTAACACATCATTATCATATGAACAAGAATTAGTTATATCATTTTGAGCTCTTGATTGTTCTGCAATTTCTCATAATTTTACAAACAACCTTTTTCCCAAGTTGTTCCAAGAGATCTCTAACCTTTGAACGAGGCTTAATAGTAACATTTTGAGTTGCAGAATGAGTTAATTCTAGTGTCATAAGTTATTTTAGCATAGGTTTCCTTACTATGTTGCAGATAATCTTTTCTCAAAATGTCCCAACAAATTTCTAACAACGGATGATATTTTCTCTGTGATATTTTAAGTTGTTGTTTACTAAAGAGAACCTCATTACATCAAACTAATCCTTTTCTCAGTTTTTTCCAACATACCTCTAATGAAATGAATTGGACTGAGTTTAATGTTATGAGTTACTTTTCTTATCAGCTTTACAATCTGTGGATTAGCATTTTTTGTTCTTAGGTGCCATTCATAGTTTAGAGTAGATTTTATTCTGTTTTAGTGTGATCAGTAACTTCTCTTTTCTAGCAATTCAGTTCTTTTCCCCTTAGTATAAAAACACAAAACCAAAAACACTAGAAAAACACTAAGCACAACGAAGTAGGAAGAAGATACCTAGGCACATATGGTGCACTTCACTTCAACAGTTTACTAGCCCTGGTTGACAATTTATGACATCAATTTAGGAACACTAAGTTAAGTAGACAGTGATGAACCTATATTGACAGTCAAATTTCATGGTGACAAAATAACGTGTAACAATAGTAGAGTGTTATGAGGGCTTAATGGGTGTTTAATTCTTTTTAGGGGGCATTTTAGCCCAATACTGATATCTATGCTTCAATATTCCCTTGGAATCAATTCAAACTGATTTTTCAAACAATACTTATACAATTAAAAAAAAATTACACACCTTTTTCTTGCTTTTTAGATGCTCAATATTGAAACTAATGTATCTCTGCAATTTCGGATCCCCAAGATTTTATCTTTAGTCCTTTCGTATCCCTCTGAATCTTCTTTCCAATGCCATAGGTCCGACTTGATTTTGATTCTACAAGACAAAGTTATGCACCATCTCCCACAATGACTTAATTATGGATTGGTTCAGTAGAGCGAACGTGTATGGCATGCCACGTGTCACAGTTTCCTCCTTCGTCTCTGAAATCGATACAAAAAAAAACTACAGTCCGTGTGATTTCAGCCACTTTTTACAGAATTCTAATTTGATGCTCAGAGAGAGATTTATGGTGATTTTCCCAAAGATGCCTCTTTGAGATGAAATTTGGGAACCTGCAAAAACCCTAACTTCCATAGATCATATCTCAAAAGATATTGCAAACCAAGATCTGAAATTTTTCGATGAAGTTCTTCTGGATTTTGACGCAAATGGGTTTTTTTTAGCTTCTGGACCTTCATAGAAATAATGTTATAGTAAAAATTCCATGATGACATGACTGAAGCAACAAAACCCGAGAATCCAAATCTTTGATACCAATTGTTATGAAACCATCTCACAAAATAGAAGAAAAGATAGATCAACACCTTATAAATCAACCTCTTCGAGGGGGAAACCTCCTTTACATTACATAAATGAGAAATTCTTCGATGATACAAATGAAAAAACCCCATTTCTATATATAGGAGTCCATGTGGTCACAATATAATCCTAGCCGACCTAACAATAATAATGTAAGGGCACAACAATAACAATAGTGGGCTATTATGGGGCACAATAATAACAATATGGGGAATACAGGGGCACAACAATAACAATAAGGGGGCTACACTAACAACATTAAGGGACTACACTAGTAATATAAAGCCATAACAATGAACACCTTTGACTTGTGTTTTATCCATTTATTCACTGTTTAACTACCTAAAAATCATCAAAACTCCAAACGCTGGAAAAAACAGAGTACATACAATTTGGTAGCAAACTTGAGGGGGGAAATGCCAAAATCACCCTTCTGCATATAATTTTCCTTTTCTGACTGTTCCAGGGTCTTGTCTAAGGTTTATGAGTTAAATACATGCATTTATCCCTCATATTTATGTAATTTTAACTGGTGTTTGTCTCCATTGAAATCTACAATAGTTTCATAGAAAATTTCTGCCTTCAAGCCTGGGAGTTTCTAAGAAAGTGCCTAGTTTCTGAGATTTTGCATTTTCATTGTTATTTGTACTCAAAAACACTTCTAAAAGCCTAAATAAGTCTTTATATTAACATTAGCCATAGTATAATAAAAAATTTATGGTCTTACCATATTCATGGAGCATCATCAATAACAATATTGAATTTGAGGCCACTTTTCAAGAGTTCAACTTGTATCATTTCCATTTGGGCTTCTAAATCTTTGAATTGATCTTGTTACCTCTTTCTATCATCTTGAAACCATATGTTCCTCCTACTTAGGTGTTTCATCATCCTGTGTAAAGGCAATGTCCTCTTTAACATATTTCCAGATCTATCTACAACCTTATTGTAAAATTCCAGTTTCTTTGATATATCCTCCTTTATATTTCTTCCTCTAGGTTGGCATGCCTTGAAAATGTAATGAGTTGCTTCTTTGACAGTTTAAAATATCCCAAAAGGAAGCAAGAGAAACTATGCCACCTACAGACCTACCCTAAATACAACAAGCCCAGCTCATAAGACAACAATACTGAGCAATGGACAACAAGAATGGCTCAAATGAGAGGGAAACCGAGCTAATGACATAAAACTATTTCAAAATTGGAAAGAGGATGAAAAAGGGAATGAATCTATAAGGTGTACACATTTTTTTGGAGTGAGAAACTATGAAGGTTTTTTGAACTATAAAATTTTTAATTATGACCAAATGAGCATAAGACATATGGAGTTTTTTTATTTTCACCTTAATGTTGACACTGAATAAAATTCATAATTACCTTGCAAACTGGCTTTATGACAAAGATGACCTCTATACATGTAATTATTTTGAAGAAAAATTAAAACCCTAACTAACTTAACCAAATTGACTCAAAGATAAACCTAAATGTTATCTTGGATAACAACTTCTATCTTGAGAAGCATGTTCAAAGGGAAAATGATCTCCTCCTCTAAAAGGATGTAGGAAGGCATAGGTCACACTAGATGAAATAAACATAACATGTCCTCATATGAAGTATGAGGTGGTTGAATACAATTAAGGAACTCTGATTGGAAGCTCCTGGGAATGAAATGTGTGAAGAAAGGCTGGAAGAGATTGCGAGATATGCAACCATGGAAAATTCAATCAATATCTAGAAGACCAAGAAGATTTGACTAGGAAATATCACAGAAAGATATGAAAAATCTGATAGAAGTCTAAAAAATATGGAGATCCTTGACAATGGATATCTTTGGGAGATGTGTCAACATGTAGGCAGGATGTTGATACCTACAGGAAGATGTCATGATGAAATACCATCACAAAGGTAATTTTGATTTAAGTTTTCATTTATTATTTTTGAACAAATATCTAGATGGGCTTATGCAAGATTGAAAAATGGAAGACTTTTGGATGACTTCCAAAAGGACCATATAGAAGGACGTAATATCCTTCTAGGAAATATGGAATGAAGAAAGCAACATGACATGAAGCAAGTCCAAATGAAGACTGATGGATCACTTTCTGATGAAAGGAATGATGACATGACTAACTCATGGATGAAAGTGATGGATGGTTTTTTCCCTATGAAGAATTCCTAAGAGATGAGGACTCCATAACAAAGAATAAATTCATGACATCAAAGGAATGAGTTCTTCAAGCAACTGTTTTTCCCATTATCTCCAACTGAGGAGCTACTGTAGGTCCTGTTGTAGCCCCTACAACACCCTCCAAAAAGACCACCTTTTCAAATTTTTGGAGCCCCTTGAAACTAGAGAAAAACCAAGTGAGAATAAATAAAGTTAAGTCGCAAAGTCGCAGAGTTCGTTATTTTAGAAAATTTGTGACCCTGCGACCTTGCGACCCCGCGACCCCAGGTCGCCAGGTCGCAAGGTCGCTGAGTCGCGAAGCCCAAATTTTAAAGAAAACTGCGACCCTGCGACCTTGCGACCCCGCGACCTCAGGTTGCCAGGTCGCAAAGTCGCAAGGTCGCAAATTGCAAAATTTAATGAAAACTGCGACCTCGCGACCTTGCGACCCCGCGACCCCAGGTCGCCAGGTCGCAAGGTCGTGAGGTCGCGGATCCCCTCAATCACGAAGCTTGCGACCCAGTGACCCCGCATTAATTGCCCGCACGTGCGACCTTTTATATAAGGGAGGTCGCCAGGTCGCATTTTACACAATCGGCGAATTGAGAAAAAACGGCTCTAATAGGTCGACTGGCGCGATTTTCCCGGGTAAGTTGCCGTTTCCCTCCTACTTTTTCCTTTCTAAACATTTATTTCCAAATTCATGCTTTCCCAGACCTTTAAATGCCCCCTCTGCATGAATTAATGTTTCTTTTCCAGTTTTTGAATGTTTTTTTTAACTCTATTTTCATCACAACTGCCCAAACTCACCACACTTCTGGTTCAAACTCTCATGGCCTTGTTCCTTGCTCCTAAATCCATTCCTTAGCTCTGCCTGGACCCTTTTAGCCTTATAATTTGCCAGTTAGAGGGAGAAGTCCTTCACGCCGCGCACGCCCAAAACCCCCCGGCAAGCTCTAGCGCGACCTGCGACCCAGTGACCTAGTCACGAGGTCGCAAGGTCGCATTCTCTTCGAATTTGGGAGATTTGCGACCCAGTTGCAAGGTCGCAAGGTCACATTTTTCCGATTTTTGGGAGATTTGTGACCCAGCGACCCAGCAACCTGGTCGCGAGGTCGTAAAGTCGCATTTTTCCTCTGTTTTTGAAATTTGCGACCCAGCGACCCTGCGACCAAGTCGCAAGGTCGCAAGGTCGCATCTTAACTTATTCTTACAGCCTGCGACCCAGTAAAACCAGTGACCCAGTTTTTGGTGTCTCAGTTGAAATTCAGTGCTAAACTATAATTGGCTTTATATCATCATGTCATTCTTATCGTGGGATTCCTTTATGAATTTGACAGGTGAACTTCAAGAAGACGTAGAGTGCATACATGTTTTATCAGATTCTAGTGACATGGCACCCTCGTTGTCGTGGAAGAAGGACAAGCAATTGGTGGAAGAAGTTGATGAGCTGGACATGGTATCCCCACCCCCAATTTATAGGGATACACTATGTACATTTGCAAAAGAAGATAGCATGAGATGGTACCAAGTGTACCATGAGTTCACCATACCGGAAGAGGAATTCCCAGAAGATCTCCCAGACCGGGAAATATACTTGGCAGTCAAAAGGTCCAAACTACATCTGGCAGGGGCGCATCCAACCATATTTCCATGCCCCGAGGTTATAGACTGGATCATACAAAAGACAGATCCTAAAAAGTTCGTGATCCGAGATGGCGAAGGCAGGGCTTTCGCTACGCTCGTAGGCTCAGATGCCCACCTTTATTACTCGTTGCCTCACCCAGAAGAGTACTTCACACCAGAATGGGCTATTGGTCACGCAGTTCCCATGGTTGATACTATTAGACAATGGTGGGAGGAGCCCGAGAAATTTAAAGTTAAGAAAGACCAAGAATATCCGGTGGCTAGCCTGAGAAAGGTTTATAAATTAGTTGCCGCCATGCTTTGCAGACTTTACGGGCGCTCTGATTGATACACTTTCAGCGGTAGTTGGGCTACTATCATGGAGCATGTGACGACACATGGCACCCGTTTCAACTGGGCCGGCATATTGATGACTTCGATGCAGACAAACTTGTCCACAGCATTGGCCCCAGAAGAGGGAATGCCTTCCGAATTTTACATGGCCTCTTACCTACTGGATGCTGTCTACGCAAGATTACACATTGAGGGATGGGCACACAACTGGGATTCCGAGAAGACTCGTGCAATTCATCTGCAAATCAGGGTTTTTTGGGAGTCCAAGTACAAACAGGATATAGATCAGATCTCCCAAGTATTTATCCCCTCTCTATACAGAAAACTATTTGACCAAGACGCCCCCTGCATGTCTTAGCGGGCCAAAGAGACTCTAGTCAGAGTGGCACATTGGTTCCCTTTCGCCGGATATACCTTCATCCGAATCTTTGGATCTTACAGGGCACCACATGCTATGCCTCGCTTTGTGACAGACAAAATGCTCATTCAGGAGGTATGCTTCCAAATGTCTCAAGGCTTCTCCAGCGTCTTGTCTAAAGGAAAAAAGAAGCCGTGGCCCACGCTACCCCTCACCATTGGCGCGTGCACAGTTAAAGACTTCAAGGAAGTAGCAGCGGAGGGAGAAGCGATGAAAAGCTATCAACTTGGGGTGCTAGAACACCGAACATATGACCCTGAGAGAATAGTTCCTGAACACTGCCTGAAAGCTAAATTCAAGTGGACTTATTAGCATATTGAGCGCCCGGCAGAAGATGAAAGGAGGAACTGGTATAACGCTGAGAGACAATTTTCTCCAGGAGTAGACGTGGTCCAAGAAGATCCGGATGATCAGAGCCTGGAAGATAGAAGCCGTCAGTTGGGAGGTTCCTTTTCGTCTTTACCTAAGAAGTCTCGGACCAGCACAGGGCTCACTACATCAATCCAACAGAAAGAAGCAGAAGCAAAAGCCCATCAAGAAAGGGAAAAGAAGATAAAGGAAGATGAGGAAAAACGCCAGCAGAGTGCGACGGCAACACAGAAGAAGAAGCAGGCCAAGGAGGCCAGGAAAGAAAAGGAGGAAAAGGAATCACAGGCCGCAGCAGAACGGGCACTCAAGGCAGAGCTGGAAAAAGCAGAAGCTGAGCACCAAAAGAAGGCCGAACAGGCTGCTGAAATTGAGCGCCAAAAGAAGGCCAAACAAGCTGCGGAAATTGAGCGCCACAAGAAGGCCGAATAGGCTGCTGCAGCTGAGTGGAAGAGGAAGGCTGAATTAGAAGCAGCAGCAGAAAATGAACGTCGGCGAAAGGAAGAAGAGGAAAAGAACAGAGAAGAAAAGGAGGATGACATGCTAGAAGACATCGAGGTGACTCCCCTCGAGATACCCCTGGGCAGTACCAAGCTCTCTGATGTTAGATCCCCCCAGGGGCAGGAAGAGGATGTATTTGACCTTACCAGACTCACGTTCAATCAATTCTCTTTCAAAATCCGACAAGAGAAAAGAAGATCTCTGGCACAAAGTCTCTCTGCCACATCCACAGTTGCAACAGGCAAAGACATAGTCCTTGATACCAGGACTAATCCTGTAATGATAGCATCGGCGAGTACTTCTTTCGCCGTAGCCACGGAAGAGAACGTGACCAGAATGAGTAGAGAAATAGTCTCTCTGCAAAATAGACTGCAAGCAGCTGAGCAGCGCGAGAAAAGAGTAGAACATGAGAAATCAGAGTTGAGAGCAGAAGTTCAACAACTCCGAAACCAGACTCCACCGGTAAATGAAGTCCCACTGGCCATTTTTAAAGAGTGTGAAGTGTTAGAAGTAATCATGAGGCAGGTGTATGGAGAAATGTTCACCATCAAACAAACAGTCGCCCCACTGGTGAGAGCACGAGAAAAAACCAAGCAAAATCACGAGCAGCTCAGGGAGGCCTCACAGGCCTTAGACAGAATGATGGGCTGGACAGTACAATACCCTCAGACACCTGAAAATGTGCCCAAGAGAGATTGGATTCATACACAGGATGCTAAGGTTCAGCTCTGTATGGCAATACAGTCTAAGGACAAACTATCTAAGGACCTGGACAAAGTAATGTCTTCATACAACCACCTGATCAATGGTATCGACTCGATGCACACTTTGCACCACATTCCGTCGCTTGGGGCATTGGACGAGGAGAAAACCTGGGAACAAGTAGATCAGGACATCCAATCATTTCTGTAGCCTATCAAGCAAGCCGCTGCTGCTCCCGAGCCCGCAGTATCTCAAGAACATCTGAGTCAGTTTATTGCCACTCCAGTTCGGATTTATACCAAGCTTGCCTCTCTTTCAAACCAGATCTCACAGAAAAGGGAAACCCTAGTGCCAAATGCTTTGGAATGCATGCATTGGTTGAAGGAGGAGGTTCCTCTGGTTTCCCCCATAGCGGCAGAGTACCAAACATGGCAAGATTTTCTCAAGGAGCAACAGATTGACGCCCATGACCTAAACATTGTGCGTCCATCTCCGCAGCCTGGTAGTAGAAAGTCATGAGCAACAATTAGAGACATGTCGCAGGTCACACCGCCCGGACAGGTCGCAGGTCACACTGTCTATCCAGGTCGCAAGTCGCACATACCAAACAGGTCACAGGTCGCAACCTCTTCAAGGTCGCGAGGCAAATCAACAGGCAGGCAGGCGAAAAGTCGGGAAGCCCAAAGGGCAAGTTTTGTGCTATAAAACTCCCTATAGGGAAAGTGTAAGGGGCTTTTTATTTTTGGAAACTCAAGAGCTACATGGCATTGTATTGAAAGATTATACTCTTGTGCATATTAATACAGATTCTTGTTAAAACACCCTATGGTTATGATATGTTTTGCTGTGCGAACACTGTGTGTATTCCTTGTACAGTTTCAGAACATCCTATGATCAATGAAGCTGCACTCTTTATGTCATCATTTATGCGTCATGGCTATCTGTGTGGTATCAATGATGTTCATTTATCATCTGCTCTATTAATGAATGTTAATAAACTATTTTGTTAGCATTTTGTTTTATCTTTCAGAAAGTAAAGGGGTATCTCATCATAAAGAACTATTTCTTTTGTGGTCAGACTACCTTATAAGCATGACCCCCAAAGATGTGTTGCTAATGACATCTCCTGAGGTGTACGTGTTTTATTTATAATCTTGCTACGCATAGTGTTTGATTCGTGTTTAATGCATCAATCCTGTATTCTGTATCATGTGAATAAGTGTATGTCCGCAGGTTCAATCAGGTTCTTCTGAGACCGAAAGAAAAGTGTCTTAAGAGGTAGCCGGACCCACACCCCGGACGGGATCCCTACTCCAAACGGTTCAAGGTCTAATCGGGACTTTCTACCGGGGAGATCCCATACTGTTGGCCGAACAAATTTTCCCGTCAACAGAATTGGCGCTAGAAGGAGGGCCTGATGGCAGCCTCCCAGCATACAACGAACTTTCCATCACAAACTCCCCAAGGGGAGGTCATAAACAATGAACCTGTCCCTCCTCCTCTGGAAGATATCCTAGGGGGGAGACTCGATATTACGAAATTACCAGAGCGCAGTTGAGAGCCTTGCGCCCAGCTGCCCGCGATCTTATCAGAAATTTATGGTTTACTCCAATCATGGAATACCTTGCCCACACTCGAACCCCTGCTGAGAACATCACCCGTAATGGTGCCCTTGCAAGTACCATACCCGAGCTCGTAAATCTCATGTTGGAAGACCTCGGCACTGCTGTTGAGGAAAATGACCCAATTCTCCAAGAGGGCGAAGAATTTGGTGACACTGAACCTTTTCCCGACTCCCAGCCTAACCAGACTCGGCAAAACAACAACCAGGCACATCCTCCACCTGGGGATGGTGAAGAAGATAGAGGCCGAGGAAATGTAGATGGGGGGAATAGGGCTCGCAGAAATGAAGGAGAAAGGAATAGAGCTCGCAGAAATGAAGAAGAAGGAAATAGAGGCCGAGGGGCTAGAGGTACAGGAGATAGAGGCCGAGCCCAAGGAAACCAAGCTCGCAACCGTCACCCAAACCCAATTAGGCCTCCTGTCCACAACTTGGGATATCTTAGAGACTTTCTTTACCGTGGGAGACATCAAGACGAACACTTTCGTCATGAGTCAGAAGCATCGGTCTCAGGTTCGGGAGGTGAATCTGAGCCTGAGTTTAGGCACCACTAGCGGGATAGGAGAGTGCAACCCCTAGCCCGGATGGCTCAATCCCCATTAAATATTTTGGGCCCACTCCATGATCTGCCTAGGCATCCGGAGAAACACCTCCCCAAGTTTGACCCTGAGAAAGGCACCTTAGCTGAAGACCATATCAGCAGCTTCTATTTGTCTCTGCAAATCATGAGAGTCCAGTTCGATGACGTCGCATGCCGACTGTTTCCCCATACTCTCGAAAATAAAGTGGCCACATGGTACCGCTCTCTCCCCAGTGCCTCTATCACCTCATGGGACCAATTCCGTCGCGTATTCCTGCAGAAGTTTTCAGAAGATAAAACTCCTTCCATGCTTCTCACGGAATTGAGCACCATCAAGTGTCATAAAAAGGAGAAGGTTAAGGACTTCAACCAGTGCTTCGCTACCATACTGCAGAAATTTCCCCCAAACCTGGCGTTGGATGACTCAATCACCATTGACTAATATACCAAGGCTCTCCCTAGAGACATTGCCGTTTTCGTCAAACGTGAAGCCCGCGCTACCCTGACGGCTAATTATGAGGCTGCTCTCGTTGTAGAGAAAGATATGCTTTCGATAGGAGCCATCGATCACGAAGGGAGAGATGATGACAAGCCCAATACAAAAAAAGGTCAGTCCTCCAATCCTAAGACCACCGATAGGGATAAAGATGCATTTGATTTTGAAAGCATGGAAAAAACCCTCAAGCTCTTGATGAATGAAGTCACTGACCTAAGGAGAAAGGGCACAGAATCCACAACTAGCACTAAACCACCCAAACCCTTTTTCAGGAAAAGTAATCCCAACACTAACAGACCTCCGTCTAACCCGAATACTGCTCTCAATGTGGAAGAAATAGGGAAATATAACTTCTGTTCTTTCCACCAAGCTGCCCACTCTGAAAAAACATGCCCTCAATGGATTGGCAGCATGACAGCAGTAGTTAATCAGCTCTTAGATGACCAAACCCCAGGGGATGTGACGGAGGATGATGTTTCAGATCACGATGAGGATATGCCCTCGAACGAAGAACCATGATCCTCTATCCTTTCTTTTGACATAATCCGAGGTGGGGACAGCCTTACCTCCATTGATATCAACATGGCAGATAATCCTAAAGACCAGCCCGTGCGGAATTATAGTCTAAGGAGCAAAGGACCTGTGCCCGAGCAATCTTATGAATTCAAGAAAAGGGCTTTCCTAAGGAAAATTCTGCCACCAGGGAACGGAAAACAATCTGCCCCGGAGAAGCCCGCCAACAACACTACCCGAGCAAGTCAAAAGGGCAAGCTCCCGACAGAATCTCCAAAACCCTCTACCGAGCCTAGCCCTCAACCGGAGTCTAGCTATAACATTGTTGAGGATATGAAAAAAACAAGAGCAAACATCTCTCTCTACGAGCTGGCCCGCATTACCAACCAAAGAGAACTCATTCTAAAGGCTTTCGCAAATACTTCAGCTACGAAAACTGTGAGCAACACGTCTACGCAAGCCGGTCCAGATGTACAGTCTATAGTAAATGCCATCAATACCAACTCAAGAGGATCCATGCCGCCTTTCCTTCTGTCCTTCGAGATTTTTAACTTCAACGTCCACAACTGTCTAGTAGACTCCAGTGCCTCTACAAACGTCATGCCCTTATTTGTCTGTAAGAAACTGAACATTCGCCCGGAGAAAACTGACGCAAAGATCATACAACTCGACAGATCACAAGTGCCAGCCGTAGGAGAGTTGAACAATGTCATCATCCACCTGTCGTCAGACTCTAGGGTCCATCAATGCATTGACATTATAGTTGTCGGCATCCATGAAGCATACGGCCTATTGCTTAGCAGGGATTGGTCCAGAAAGTTGCAAGGCTATTTCGCCATCGACTGGTCCCACTTGTGGCTTCCTTACAAGGGGCGGAATAATCAAATCAAGGTCGAAAGTGAACCATATATGAAACACACCGTGACTGATTTGGATGCCGTTAATGAAACCATCAGCTTTTCCCAGGAGGAGCTTGGCATGTGTTTTCTGGAAGCCTTATTCGGATGTTACCAACCCCCTCAGTCTTCCGTAGGCCCCGAGGTCCAATCTGAACTAGCACTTGTCGCGGGGGAGCAAGTCACCCCTGTCTCACACCCAGCCAAAACTCCTCCGCAACCTATTACCCCGAAGGAGCCAGAAAGCGACATGTGGACCTTGTATTATGATGGGTCCAAGACCCATGACAGAGCTGGTGCGGGCTGCATCTTGCTTGACCCTCACAAGAATAAATTCTTAATCTCATGCCGGCTAGAGTTCCAGTGCACTAACAACACTGCTGAGTATGAGGCCTTAATCCTCGGACTTAAGAAGGCGCTGGATTTGAAGGTAAAATTCTTACAGGTAATTGGAGATTCCGAGATTATCACTTGCCAGGTACGCAACACTATTCACTGTTTATCTCCACATTTAAAGGCGTATCAACAAGAGGTATGGCGATTGATTTCTGCTTTTGATGCATTTGGAATTAAATCTGTTCTTAGAATTCATAATGCAGCAGCTGACACTCTGGCTAATGCTGCTGCTAGATTTACCCCCTTAAGGCACGGTGTTTCTATTGAAGTTGTATATAGACCCTCTGTGCCAGACAACATTTCTAATCTACGCGTTTTTAACGATGATCAACAGATTTTGGACTTTATGTGCAATACTGAAGTATTCAAGGACGCGGCGATAGACGAGGAGGAGCATGAGCATGCTTTGCAGAAAGAACATGATGAACGTAAAGAGAACATCATGCCCAAGGGGGTGGTGTCATTAGAAAAGCTCTTTGATCTGCAAAGCCGATTACGCGGGCCTCCGAACACCAAAGTGCAAAGTTCCATATTGGCACATCGGAAAGTGAACTTGGGATTAGATGAGAACCCAAAGTTCATTAACCTCGGCAAAGACTGTAGTGATGAGGAGACACGGGCCTTCACCCAATTATTCCAGAAGTATCGCGATGTATTTGCTTGGACATATGAAGATCTACGTACATATGATACCCGTATCATTCAGCACGTGATACCCGTGAGGGAAGGCGTTAAGCCCTTCCAACAGAAACTCAGAAAAGTGCATCCAGCTTTGGAGCCAATGATTCTAAAGGAACTTAAGAAGCTCTTGGACGCACGCATTATTTTTAAAGTTCGTCACTCCACATGGGTGTCAAATTTGGTACCCGTACGAAAGAAGTCTGGTGAGATCCGCTTGTGCGTAGATTTCCGTAATCTGAATCGGGCCTCAAACAAAGACAACTACCCGGTGCCCCCCATGGAACAGATATTACAAGCTGTGTCAGGATCTGAGATGTTCTCCCTATTAGATGGCTTCTCTGGCTATAACCAGGTGATGGTAATTGAACCAGACAGATTGAAAACCACCTTCCGGACAAAATGGGGAACCTTTGCTTTCAGGCGCATGCCCTTTGGGTTGATTAATGCAGGGGCAAATTTCCAACGAGCCATGGATATAAATTTCCGTGGTTTGATAGGGCAGAGCGTGGTGGTCTATTTAGACGAAATCACTGTGTTTTAAAAACGCAGGGGCGATCATTTACGCCACCTCAAGCAAATCTTCGAGAGGTGCAGGAGGTATGGGATATCGCTCAACCCTAAAAAGAGTGTTTTCGCTGTGGCAGAAGGAAACTTGCTAGGCCACATTATAACTAAGCAAGGCATTGTAGTTGATCCAGAACAGGCGAAAGCCATTGCTCAGATCCCTCCCCCGAGCAGCAAAAAAGCGATGCAATCTTTCCTGGGCAAAATCAATTTTGTCCGTAAATTCATCTCGGATTTCGCCCAGATAGTTAGGCCATTACAGGGAATGATTAAAAAGAATGCTACGTTCCAATGGAATCCGCCGGAAAGGGAAGCCTTCGACAAAATCAAATAGGCTATAGCTGAAACTCCTTCCCTCCAAAGTCCAGATTTTGGTAAAGGCTTTATCCTGTACACTTTTGCTTCAGATTCCTCACTTGCGGCTGTCCTTACGCAGAAAGATGGCAACAACGATGAACACCCCATTTCTTTCATGAGCACCAGTTTACAAGGAGCTGAGTTGAACTACCCAGAAATTGAAAAGCAAGCCTATGCGGTCTACAAAGTGGTCAAGCATTTTAGGCCCTACATCTTGAAAAATCATGTCACGGTTTTTGTCCCACACCCAGCGGTCCGCTCACTTTTCGTACAACAAGAGCTAGGCGAGAGGTGAGGTAACTGGGTGGCGTGCTTGCAAGAATACGATTTAGAATTTAAACCGGCACACACCATTAAAGGACAGGGCTTATGCCAAATGGCCGCGGAAGCCACAAGTTCCCATGGAATTGAAGAAGAATGTTGGGAACAAGAAATTGAAATGTATCAGAGCGACCATGTGCTTCAGCAAAGTAGCTCCTCTTGGTATTCTGACGTTTCAAGATATTTGGCCCAAGGCACCATGGACCCTGCTCTTAATGCTCGGCAGAAACGCGCAATAAGACTCAAAGCCGCTTCTCACCAACTGATCCAAGGTAAGCTGTTCAAGAAACATCACGATGGGGTCCTGTTACGCTGCTTGGAAAATGACGAAGCGCAGAAAATCTTGACCGAGCTGCATGACGGACCAGCTGGAGGTCATTTTTCTGGAGATACTACCGCCCATAAGATAATGCGCGTAGGATACTATTGGCCTACTCTTTTTAAAGATGTGCATGCATATGTGAGGAAATGCATCCAGTGCCAGAAGTTCGCAAACCGAGAAGCACGGCCAGCTGCCCCCTTACTCTCAGTAGCAGTGGAGGAGCCTTTCCAACAGTGGGGTTTGGATGTAATTGGTGAAATCATACCTCACTCTTCTAAACAACACCGATATATCCTTACAGCTACTGATTATTTTACCAGGTGGGTCGAAGCAACACCGTTACGCCAAATCAATGATCAGGAGGTAATAGAATTCCTCACACATGCCATCATCACCAGGTTTGGCGTTCCAACTTCTTTGGTTTTCGATAATGCGACTTACTTCTCATCTTTTAAATTATATGATTTTGCGTTGGAAAATGGTATTGTTCTGAAACATTCCGCAAATTACTATCCCCAGGGAAATGGATTAGCTGAGTCAACTAATAAGAATCTTATCCGTATCATTAAAAAGACCCTGCTGTCCCACCAGCGCAAATGGCACAATGCCTTCAAAATGAACTTTGGGCTGACCGTATCACTCCCAAGTCCTCCCTAGGCACCTCTCCATATTTTCTCGTGTATGGAAAAGAAGCTGTTCTTCCTCCTCATCTATCTCTCCCCGCCCTTCAGCTGTCCCAAGAATGTCATGGTACCTCATGCCCTACCTTGCAGACTCGAATCGACACCTTGCTGAAATTGGAGGAAGAAAGGCAAAAAACCCGGGAAAAGTTTGCCATTCACCAGAGCCGAATCAAGAGATGGTTTGATAGAAATTCCGCAGGGAACAAAAATTTTGAGGTAGGAGACCTGGTCCTCAAGTGGGACAAAGCCCATGAGGAAAAGGGGAAGCATTCCAAGTTTCAAGCACTATGGACAGGCCCTTTCCAAATTAATGAGAAGTTACGATCCCACACATTTAGATTGCAAACTCTTGATGGACGAGTTGAGGTCCTCCCGGTAAATGGGCATGACCTCAAGCACTATTTCACCTAGCTGCCCTTAGAGGGCTATATTATCCGTGTACTATATTTTCTTTTCCCGTACTTGTTTAAAAAAAAAAAAAAAAAAAAATAGTAATAAAATTTTTAAGGAAGGATTTGTTAGAGCCACGCAATTGGCACACTACAGCAGGTTCTATGCTGATGGGAAGACTTTTTCGATAGACTCAAAGGTGGAAAAAGCTTGCTTGTTCTCTGCACCTAAAGGTAGCATATCACCGAGCTCGAGTCATCAAAGCGGGAAGCTTACCTTGCCAGTCTGAGAGGGTGTCCGCGAAAGAAAATTGTAGTGTAGTGGTAACCGGACCAGAAGGGAAAAGAGGTACTCTATGCTACGACAGGGTATCTGGGAAAAACCAAAGTCCTCATACCAGACCAGGAACAACCTCTCGGCAAGCAAAATAAGACAGGATCCCTCATCCGCCCAGGTTAAATTGCCATCTCAAATAAGTGCCACGAGCACATCTAAATAAGTGCCTCAGGCACATTCAAAATAAGTGCAATAGCACACTAATAAAGGCTAAAGGATTGAGAAAGGCTTCCTGCGCAGATAGGTGATGTAACGACTCTGCCGGGGTACTGACCAGGCTCGCTGGCAGCAGAGCAACGTTCACGATTCCTAGGCAGTGACTCCGTCGGGACCGAGAGGTTCGCTGGCAGCGAAGCAACACGATGAGGACAAAATTATCGTACCAGACCCTGTAGCCGCCTGGAGTTCTCCAACCCTTCCAGTCCGGAAACCCGAAGAAATGAATTTGGTTGAATGGCACCCGAACAGGCCAGCAGATTGAGCAACCTAGCAAGGTGCCAAAGGCTAGGAAATGTCAACCGCAAGGTAAAAGAAAATAGTCAGCAGAGGCCCCTCCCTCCCCCCGCCAAGACTAACCATCGGCAGAGACTCTGGGTTCGTCCAGTGAATCGCCATTTGTTGTAGCCCCTACAACACCCTCCAAAAAGACCACATTTTCAAATTTTTGGAGCCCCTTGAAACTAGAGAAAAACCAAGTGAGAATAAATAAAGTTAAGTTGCAAAGTCGCAGAGTTCGTTATTTTAGAAAATTTGCGACCCTGCGACCTTGCGACCCCGCGATCCCAGGTCGCCAGGTCGCAAGGTCGCTGAGTCGCGAAGCCCAACTTTTAAAGAAAACTGCGACCCTGCGACCTCAGCTCGCCAGGTCGCAAAGTCGCAAGGTCGCAAATTGCAAAATTTAATGAAAACTGCGACCTCGCAACCTTGCGACCCCGCAACCCCAAGTCGCCAGGTCGCAAGGTCGCGAGGTCGCGGATCCCCTCAATCACGAAGCTTGCGACCCATCGATCCCACATTAATTGCCCGCACGTGCGACCTTTTATATAAGGGAGGTCGCCAGGTCGCATTTTAAACAATCGGCGAATTGAGAAAAAACGGCTCTGACAGGTCGACTGGCGCGATTTTCCCGGGTAAGTTGCCGTTTCTCTCCTGATTTTTCCTTTCTAAACATTTCTTGCCAAATTCATGCTTGCCCAGACCTTTAAATGCCCCCTCTGCATGAATTAATATTTCTTTTCCAGTTTCTGAATGTTTTGTTTAACTCTGTTTTCATCACAACTGCCCAAACTCACCACACTTCTGGTTCAAACTCTCATGGCCTTGTCCCTTACTCCTAAAGCCATTCCTCAGCTCTGCCTGGACCCTTTTAGCCTTATAATTTTCCAGTTAGAGGGGGAAGTCCTTCACGCCACGCGCGCCCAAAACCCCCCGGCAAGCTCTAGCGCGACCTGCGACCCAGCGACCTAGTCGCGAGGTCGCAAGGTCGCATTCTCTTCGAATTTGGGAGATTTTCGACCCAGTCGCAAGGTCTCAAGGTCGCATTTTTTCGATTTTTGGGAGATTTGCGACCCAGCGACCCAGCGACCTGGTCGCGAGGTCCCAAAGTCGCATTTTTCCTCTGTTTTTGAAATTTGCGACCCAACGACCCAGCGACCAAGTCGCAAGGTCGCAAGGTCGCATCTTAACTTATTCTTACAGCCTGCGACCCAGTAAAACCAGTGACCTAGTTTTTGGTGTCTCAGCTGGAATTCAGTGCTAAACTATAATTGGATTTATATCATCATGTCATTCTTATCGTGGGATTCCTTTATGAATTTGATAGGTGAACTTCAAGAAGACGTAGAGTGCATACCTGTTTTATTAGATTCTAGTGACATGGCACCCCCGTTTTCCCGAAAGAAGGACAAGCAAGTGGTGGAAGAAGTTGATGAGATGGACATGGTATCCCCACCCCCAATTTACAGGGATACACTATGTACGTTTGCAAAAGAAGACAGCATGAGATGGTACCAAGTGTACCATGAGTTCGCCATACCGGAAGAGGAATTCCCAGAAGATCTCCCAGACCGGGAAATATACTTGGCAGTCAAAAGGTCCAAACTACATCTGGCAGGGGCGCATCCAGCCATATTTCCATGCCCCAAGGTTATAGACTGGATCATACAAAAGACAGATCCTAAAAAGTTCGTGATCCGAGATGGCGAAGGCAGGGCTTTCGCTACGCTCGTAGGCTCGGATGCCCACCTTTATTACTCGTTGCCTCGCCCAGAAGAGTACTTCACACCAGAATGGGCTATTGCTCACGCAGTTCCCGTGGTTGATACTATTAGACAATGGTGGGAGGAGCCCGAGAAATTTAAAGTTAAGAAAGACCAAGAATATCTGGTGGCTATCCTGAGAAAGGTCTATAAATTAGTTTCCGCCATGCTTTGCAGACTTTACGGGCGCTCTGATTGCTACACTTCCAGCGGTAGTTGGGCTATTATCATGGAGCATGTGACGACACATGGCACCCGTTTCAACTGGGCTGACATATTGATGACTTCGATGCAGACAAACTTGTCCGCGGCATTGGCCCCAGAAGAGGGAATGCCTTCCGAATTTTACATGGCCTCTTACCTACTGGATGTTGTCTGCACAAGATTACACATTGAGGGATGGGAACACAACTGGGATTCCGAGCAGACTCATGCAATTCATCTGCAAATCAGGGTGTTTTGGGAGTCCAAGTACAAACAGGATATAGATCAGATCTCCCAAGTATTTATCCCCTCTCTATACAGAAAACTATTTGACCAAGACGCCCCCTGCATGTCTTGGCGAGCCAAAGAGACTCTAGTCAAAGTGGCACATTGGTTCCCTTTCGCCGGATATACCTTCATCCGAGTCTTTGGATCTTACAGGGCACCACATGCTATGCCTCGCTTTGTGACAGACAAAATGTTCATTCAGGAGGTATGCTTCCAAATGTCTCAAGGCTTCTCCAGCGTCTTGTCTAAAGGAAAAAAGAAGCCGTGGCCCACGCTACCCCTCACCATTGGAACGTGCACAGTTAAAGACTTCAAGGAAGTAGCAGCGGAGGGAGAAGCGATGAAAAGCTATCAACTTGGGGCGCTAGAACACCGAACATATGACCCTGAGAGAATAGTTCCTGAACACTTCCTGAAAGCTAAATTCAAGTGGACTTATCAGCATATTGAGCGCCCGGCAGAAGATGAAAGGAGGAACTGGTATAACGCTGAGAGACAATTTGCTCCGGGAGTAGACGTGGTCCAAGAAGATCCGGACGATCAGAGCCTGGAAGACAGAAGTCGTCGGTTGGGAGGTTCCTCTTCCTCTTTACCCAAGAAGTCTCAGACCAGCACAGGGCTCACTACATCAATCCAACAGAAAGAAGCAGAAGAAAAAGCCCAGCAAGAAAGGGAAAAGAAGATAAAGGAAGATGAGGAAAAACGCCAGCAGAGTGCGACGACAACACAGAAGAAGAAGTAGGCCAAGGAGGCCAGGAAAGAAAAGGAGGAAAAGGAAGCACAGGCCGCAGCAGAACGGGCACTCAAGGCAGAGTTGGACAAAGCAGAAGCTGAGCGCCAAAAGAAGGCCGAACAGGCTGCTGAAATTGAGCGCCAAAAGAAGGCCGAACAGGCTGCTGAAATTGAGTGCCAAAAGAAGGCCAAACAGGTTGCTGCAGCTGAGCGGAAGAGGAAGGCTGAAATAGAAGAAGCAGCAGAAACTGAACGCCGACAAAAGGAAGAAGAGGAAAAGAACAGAGAAGAAAAGGAGGATGACATGCTAGAAGACATCGAGGTGACTCCCCTCGAGATACCCCTGGGCAGTACCAAGCTCTCTGATGTTAGATCCCCCCAGGGGCAGGAAGAGGATGTATTTGACCTTACCAGACTCACGTTCGATCAATTCTCTTTCAAAATCCGATAAGAGAAAAGAAGGTCTCTGGCACAAAGTCCCTCTGCCACATCCACAGTTGCAACAGGCAAAGACATAGTCCTTGATACCAGGACTAATCCTGTAATGATAGCATCAGCGGGTACTGCTTTCGCCGCAGCCACGGAAGAGAACGTGACCAGAATGAGTAGAGAAATATCTCTCTGCAAAATAGACTGCAAGCAGCTGAGCAGCGCCAGAAAAGAGCAGAACAGGAGAAATCAAAGTTGAGAGCAGAAGTTCAACAACTCCGAAACCAGACTCCACCGGTAAATGAAGTCCCACTGGCCATTTTTAAAGAGTGTGAAGTGTTAGAAGTAACCATGAGGCAGGTGTATGAAGAAATGTTCACCATCAAACAAACAGTCGCCCCACTGGTGAGAGCACGAGCAGAAACCAAGCAAAAGCACGAGCAGCTTAGGGAGGCCTCACAGGCCTTAGACAGAATGATGGGCTGGACAGTACAATACCCTCAGACACTTGAAAATGTGCCCAAGAGAGATTGGATTCATACACAGGATGCTAAGGTTCAGCTCCGTATGGCAATACAGTCTAAGGACAAACTATCTAAGGACCTGGACAAAGTAATGTCTTCATACAACCACCTCATCAGTGGTATCGACTCGATGCACACTTTGCACCACATTTCGTCGCTTGGGGCATTGGATGAGGAGAAAACCTGGGAACAAGTAGATCAGGACATCCAATCATTTCTGCAGCCTATCAAGCAAGCCGCTGCTGCTCCCGAGCCCGAAGCATCTCAAGAACATCTGAGTCAGTTTATTGCCACTCCATTTCGGATTTATACCAAGATTTCCTCTCTTTCAAACCAGATCTCACAGAAAATGGAAACCCTAGTGCCAAATGCTTTGGAATGCATGCATCGGTTGAAGGAGGAGGTTCCTCTGGTTTCCCCCATAGTGGCAGAGTACCAGACATGGCAAGATTTTCTCAAGGAGCAGCAGATTGATGCCCATGACCTAAACATTGCGCGTCCATCTCCGCAGCCTGGTAGCAGCAAGTCATGAGCAGCAGTTAGAGACAGGTCGCAGGTCGCACCGCCCAGACAGGTCGCAGGTCGCAGGTCGCATCGCCCGGACAGGTCGCAGGTCGCACTGTCTATCCAGGTCGCAAGTCGCACATACCAAACAGGTCACAGGTCGCAACCTCTTCAAGGTCGCGAGGCAACTCGACAAGCAAGCAGGCGAAAAGTCGGGAAGCCCAAAGGGCAAGTTTTGTGCTATAAAACTCCCTACAGGGAAAGTGTAAGGGGATTTTTCTTTTTGGAAACTCAAGAGCTACATGGCATTGTATTGAAAGATTATACTCTTGTGCATATTAATACAGATTCTTGTTAAAACACCCTATGGTTATGATGTGTTTTGTTGTGCGAACACTGTGTGTATTCCTTGTACAGTTTCAGAACATCCTATGATCAATGAAGTTGCACTCTTTATGTCATCATTTATGCGTCATGGCTATCTGTGTGGTATCAATGATGTTCCTTTATCATCTGCTCTATTAATGAATGTTAATAAACTATTTTGTTAGCATTTCGTTTTATCTTTCAGAAAGTAAAGGGGTATCTCATCATAAAGAACTATTTCTTTTGTGGTCAGACTACCTTATAAGCATGACCCCCAAAGATGTGTTGCTAATGACATCTCCTGAGGTGTACGTGTTTTATTTATAATCTTGCTACGCATAGTGTTTGATTCATGTTTAATGCATCAATCCTATATTCTATATCATGTGAATAAGTGTATGTCCGCAGGTTCAATCAGGTTCTTTTGAGACTGAAGGAAAAGCATCTTAAGCGGTAGCCGGACCCACACCCCGGACGGGATCCCTACTCCAAACGGTTCAAGGTCTAATCGGGACTTTCTACCGGGGAGATCCCATACTATTGGCCAGACAAATTTTCCCGTCAACAGGTCCCTAATTAAGAGGGAGACTAAAAGAAAGTTTCTTACTTGGATGAAATTGTTAGTCATCAGTAATTTTTGCCTGCATAGATGACTAAATGTTTTCCCTCGATTTCTAGAAACAAAGTTCTTGAACATTGTGAGTTCTAGAAATCTCACTGCCTTCATCATCCTTAAAAATAATTTTGCACTATTTCATCTTTCCACCATGACTAGCATTGCTTACCAGACCCAGAAAAACCATTAGTGGCTTATGTCACTCTTCCTGTCTATATGCTTTCACCTTTGACCCAAATCCTCTGTCTTGTTTTTCCTAAACCCCCCCCCCCACTGCTACTTAAACCCACCAATCAAAAAACTTTTTTATATCTCCCAAAACACTCTTAAACACTAATAGTCTCAAATGACCTCTATAGACTCTTTAGATAAATCAAGTACATTGGATTTTGGATCTTCAATACATCAGTCTATCATAAAATCTATCTTGCACTTGATGATCCCAAATTCTAGGTCTCAGTCCAAAAACCAAGTCCAAGAAGGCCTCCACTAGGTCACCTAGGGTTTCACAAAGTCATATGATGGATGTGGTGCCCTACAAACTCTGTTTTTCCTATATGAAGAAAATACATTCAAAGAAGGGGACAAGTCATTTTGTCCTAGATTCACCAAAGAGATCATTCAAGGAAGTTTTTTAGCCTAAAGCATGAATCTTGAAAGGGGACAGCTGCCCTTTGCTCACATTTCTACAAGAGGGTCAAAAAGGCATCAGATTAGCAATGAGGTAAGGTAAAAGAGAAAATAATCATAAGAAGACCATTCATAGCAAGAAGAAAGCAGCAAGCATATGTTTGATGAAATTCAGGGTTTATAATTGTTTTGAAAAGCAGAAATCAATACTAGGGTTACCGTAGGCAAAGACCTCCTCTACTCCTTCAAGTGCACATTGAAGGACTTTAGGAATAATTAATGAGTTTTGAGAAGTTTCAGAGAACTTAGAAGACAACACTATATACTTTTTCCTAAGCAGCCCTAAAACCTAGCAGTTTGGGGAGATCAACACAAATAGTCAAATGATGAAAAAGAAACCTCCCTCATAACAGCAGATGGATTCAAAGGGTTTCAAGCTGTCCATAAGGGTTTGGCCGAGAGACACTAACTCCACCTCATCAAAAGGTTAAAATCAGATAGCTAAAGGGATCTAAGAAGGTATACCGAAACACCAGTACTCCACTATAACAAAGGAGGGATGATGATGAAGGGTATCAGCAAAAAGAGACAGAAATATCAGTTCAAGACTTGTCTCCTCAAAGAAAGGACACAAACATATTCAAAGAATTCAAGGAGGCAAGCATGAGGGAAGAAATTGCAAAAGGGGGAAACTATGGAAAACATGGGTCATTACTGATAAAATGAGTTGT
The DNA here is from genome assembly GCA_034641835.2 of Pinus albicaulis. Lineage (NCBI taxonomy): Eukaryota > Viridiplantae > Streptophyta > Pinopsida > Pinales > Pinaceae > Pinus > Pinus albicaulis. The sequence continues at coordinate 681,504,844 of CM076580.1, read as the reverse complement.
CCAAGTTCAAGAGAGACAGTGATCAAAGGAAGAAATTGTGTAGGCACCTGCAAGAACAGAAGTGGCCAGGAAAAGCACAAAAATGGTTTAGAAACCTCACCTCCCTCACTAACATGCATCATTTGCAAACTAGGAACAAACATATAGCTGGTTTGAGAGCAGTAAGGCCTCCAAAATGATTTCTTTATCAAGGTATATTCTGCAAAAGATAGGTTAGTGATAAAATGACATTTCTGCAGGACTGTCAAGATAAACTACCTATAGGAAAATTAATAAAGATAAGCAAATCAAATGTCTTTCACAATGATGGCCCACATGGAGACTAAAAGGAATATTGATGCTTAATTCTAGGGTTTTCATATTGAGATGATGTTTCACTATTTTAAAGAGGAAATCTAATAGAATTTCCAGTCAAATAAAATATGTCTAAATATCGCAAAAATCTGTTGTTTGGAAGTGATAAGCATCAGAAAGAGTTTCATAGTTCAAAATGGTTTGAAGGCACTTGTTTAGAATTGGTTGAAGGGTTTTGTGAGCACAAGAGAGACATCAATTTACCCCTGCAAAGAAGAAGCAAGCCGTTGAGGGCGATTTTGGAGAGTTTTTGTGTAAGTTGGTGAAAATTTGCAGGCGTTGCGCACCGAGGCCGGCGCTACGCATAGACGAGGTGGCCGCAGTGTTATTTAACACTGCGCTATGCACCTGGAGCCTGATGCTACGCTCCTAGGCAGACGCTACGCACAGGCTCAGGAAACTGCCCAACCTACCTACCATCCACCTGGCATTGCGCTCCGACAGGCCCGACTAGCCCATCTTCGACCCGAGTCGACCCAGTGCTACGCTCCTGCCAGCCCTACTGGCCCATATTGGCCTGAAGTGACTCGATGCTATGCTCTGATAGGCCAACCTGACCCGACTTGAAAGTGCATTCAAGCAGGCACTGCGCACAGACAAAGTTTGTTCCAAATTTCTCAAAAAAGGGCTAAAATTCCATTTTCTTGCCTCCAAGTTCCTGCACAAGTTAAACAAGGTTGGTGTTCCCTTCCTTTTTGATCCCGAAGTAATTTTTTCCCTTCAGAGTCAAGAGAAAATTTCAAAACCCTAGAAATGGGTCAAACCCTAAATATTCATGGAAATAAATTCTTGACCTTCTAAGGTAGGGTTTACAAGTTGGAAAGTTGTCATTTGCTCAAGGGACACCCAGTTCAAGCCGAGCCCCCTCCTAAAAAACTATGAACCTCTCCTAGACCTACTTCATTCTACCCCTCCATTTTCTAAAAGGTTTTTCCCTCACCATCCCTATTTCTGTGTTCCCAAGACTTAGAGGTTCTCATCAAGCCAAAAAACCATCTGTTCATGCAAATCTCAAGCCTCCATTCACCAAAATTCACTTTCCACCTCACACTCACTTACCTCCACTCCTTCACATCCTTCACCTTTACTTTCTCCACAAAGAAAACTATCTATTTCCTCTTTCTCCTGATGGATTAAATGAAGAAAAAAAGGGGACAACAGTGCTAAGAATATAAAGATGATAAAAACACCACTGATAGACCAACAGATGACAGTGAAAAGAAAGAAAACAATGAGATAGAGACTAAGCTAAATGAAGAACAAGGAGACAACAAAAATAAAGGAAAATAAGATAATGAGGTAAATGATGAGAGCAGTGGGGCAAAAACGGAGTCTAAAGGGAAAGAGCAATAGAGTGATGATGGAGACCAAGAAGGTAATGAAGAGAATGATGAATACAGCAGCCAACAGGAAGGTTCACATGACAACCATGAGGAAAAGTACTTGTACATGACAGTAAGCACAATAATGGTGTAGACAGTGATGACATGAGTGAAGATGATGATAAGTGAAGATGATGAGGAAGTAAAAGATCAAACACAAGAAATTGATGAGGCTGCAACAGAATTTTAAAATGAAGGCAGGGGCCAAGACAAAGGCACAAAGAGGACAATCAATAAGCAATATGGCTTAGAAAATAGTCATGACAGTCATGACAACTGTCATGACTCTCGTAACATTAATCAACTTCTTAAATGTCCAAGGAACTCAAAATAACAGTGCAGGAAATCAACCAAAAAGAGAACCTTAGTGAAGGACAGAGCCAAAGAGAAGCAAGTAAATAAGGTGATGGTAAGTTTTGAAGATCTAAGTGAGTAGCAGGTAAAAGTGGGACAAAATTTAGAAGTATGGACATCAATGAAGGTAATGGCAGGTCTAGAAACAAAGAATTCATTAAAAATTAAGCACTCAAAGGAAGTAAAGACAAAAAAAAACTTGGAGACATAACTCAAGATTTTTCATAGGCTTCTCAAAACCCTTGAAGGACCTCTCCACCAATTTTGAGGCAAATTGGACAACTTTTTGTTTTTTCCAAATTTTGACCCCTCGAAGTGCAACACCCTAGACAATACGCACAAAATTGGTGCATCCTCAGCTCTCAAATTCTGCATTTTTTGGATTTCTCACATCACCAATAGTCTTCTCACCAATGTTCAGATCATTTGGAGCATGTTTACCCCCTCAAAAGGTCAAAAAACATCAAAATTTTGACATTTCTGCCTCATTTTCAGACCAGGCACTGCGCACAGAGCATTGTTGGGAGATTTGAATTTGGACATGTAAATGGCATCCAATCAGCACAACTCAAGCATTTATGTAACTTAGACTCATCAGGCTTTCTAACGAGCCATCATGGAGCCAAATCCAATGTCAGGAAGGGGTCCAAAACTTAGCTGCAAGAGACCCTATTTTCTACAGAAGTGGCGCTACGCACAGAGGCTGCCTAGTGTGTTTTGGGCCAAAAGTCAACAAAACACACTCATTTATTGCAAATAGATATTTTTGAGTTTTTTGAGGCAAATTAAGTAGAATTAGGTGCAAATAGTTATTTTAGCATTTATTTCTTGGGATATTATGTGCCTTGGGCCTTGCATGTTCTCTTGGCCATAAATGATATTTATGACTATATTTGACATTTTCCTACCACATTTAGGGTTTTAGTCCTCATTTTCTCCATAAATAGAGCATGAGGCCCCTATGTATTTTGTTGGCATTTGATGAGCTTGAAGAGAAATATACATGGTTTCATGAGCTTGGAGAAGAAATTGGTTTTGTGAAGTGAATGAATGGCTTGTTTGCTTGGATGATGGAGAAACTTGTTTGCAGGATTCCATAGCTTGGTGAATGGTGATGTTTTCCTAATTTGTCTATTTTTTCCTTTGTTATCATTATGTTTCATGTTTCTTAGCTACTATTAAACAAAAAATTATAGGTTGAGACATGTTCTTTGAGGCACCTCAGTCCTCCTGTTTGTTATAGCCTTTATGTTTTCTCTTTTGGCCATCTTAAGGAATTAGTTACTGATCTTTAGGTCCACCAAAAATTGTTTTTTGTTTCATGTATGGTTAGTATGCTATCTTACAAGTAAGATTCATGGTATTCCCTGCTTATTTGAAGTTCTCAAAACCCGATCTTGAAGCCTTTCTATGGAATATTGATTGATTAGGTTAAGATAAAGAGGCTTCGTTCGATCTTTCCCTTTTTCCATGCTTGTCAACTTATTTTAGAGTTCCCAATAGCTTGAAATATGATGTTTAGGAGTCCCCTCTTCATAAACTAAGTTATTTATTTAAATCTTGTATGTTTTCCCAAAACCTGAAGGTGAACTTCTAAAGTTAGGAGTTCTAATGCTTCTATGTTTCACTAGAATGTTCATCTTATATGTTTATCAATTTGAGTATTGTTCATAGAGATCAATGTTTTGCCTTACCTCATGAGTTATGCTTCAAACTATATATGTGTAAGAACTCTTAGTTTTTTCCCCAATTTGATGTTCATTACACCATCATACATCACTTTAAGGATCCATTGACCTTGCTAAGTCGACCCTGCAATACACTCTGTTTCATCATTCAGACACTCTTGACTTTCAATTTACTCCATAGCCCAATGGATTTGACATACTATCACTCCACCTATTCCTTTTAATGATCTTTCCCAACCAAAACAATCAACAAAACCTACACCTAACAACTAGCCTAAAATCAAAACCATAAAGAAAAAAGAACACATCCTTTACACCAATAGAGAGATCCATCTTTGAGTCCAGGAAGGCTAGGTGCTCAGACTCCAAAGCTTGGCTCCATGTTACCCTGTAATTTGGTCTGCCAATCTACAAAATCACGGGACTCTAACATTCTGGTGATCACGGTGGGACCTTCTAAGTATATAGTTGCATGAATACCTCTTAAGACTCTTTAGATCCTCAATTTGACTTAGAAAATACAATGAATCTGCCACCTCATCGCCACCCTAAAATTTTGGCGATCACGGTGGGACCTTATGTGTTAGTGACAATATAAGTAAACCTTAGAACTTCAGATACCCTCATCAAATCATTAAGAACACACACTATCAGCTAAAGAGTATACTCTATTTGCTTTATCATCCTATAAAAATGATGAATCAGCTATATGACACTCTCACAAATTTTAAGAGACTCAGAAAACCCCAAAACTGCCTTAGATTGGTTTTTAATTACTTATTGGTGGTGGACCATAATACAACTTACCTTCAAAAAAGCTAAAAATTTCCACCTGGCGACTCCACTAGCCTCCAGTAGTCCTTGTTTGGTCTCAATCTAGTCTCCTAAATTGAGCTCATTTAATTGTCAACCAGGGTTGGTAAACTGCTGAAGTGAAGTGTACTGTATGTACCTAGGTGTTTGTTTCTTAATGCTTTGTGTGTATTGTTTTGTGATGTTTTTGGTCTTTTGTAATGATTTATGATGTTTTTGGTCTTTTGGTGGTTTTATGTTCACAAGAAAGATGACTAGAAAGCTAATGGAAAGGAGCTGGTGATTAAAAACAGAGTGAAGCCTAATTGGTTGATGACAAATGACAAATGCAAGTGCAATAATGAAACATAATCAAATCTAAACTATGACTAAGCAGAAACAAAGCTTGATAATGAATTTTAAACAAATGATTCAAAACATAAATTCAATTTGTCAAATGCTTTCATCAAAGGTGTTTTGAGAGAGAGCTTGAGACATGGTCAACTAAGTATGCAAATCCTCCTATCTAAACAGTTAAACAACTAACTTATAATGATGCAACATTTTATCCTTGATTAGAGATTTGTTGAAGCATAATTGGAGTAAAACATTGATACCATCATAAGGTCTTTTACTCTAAGGCTAGTTCCTAACTCTATTATGCCACTTAGTTTGATAACACTACACTTCACTCAAAGGTTAGAGATTTTTAGAACGATCTTTTGAGAAATGTTGTGAGATGATAAAGAGTGGAAGTACTTGGAGCCTTAAAATGATATTGTCTTGTTCATATGGTTATGAGTCAATTATATGGATTTTTAGAACAAGAAAGAGGTTTGTAAGTAATGAAGGTTGTTTTGTTAAGTGTGTAGCGAGTAATCTAATATACGATGGGCTATTATTGAATCCTATGAAATTTAAAATGCAATGAGTTGAGCTACAACCAAACCTAAAATGTCACTAGCCTAAAACAATGCTGAACTACAAGTCATTATCAAACTTAAAGCAAAAAAATTGAACATGAGTTAAGTGCAATTAAACTCCGGAGTATCCTAACTAAGCTATCATGCATTATTCTATGGAATTATACAGCCTGTTTGTCCATCATGATTGGTATTTTGGAAGAGTTTCTTAGAAAAATCCAAACTGTACAATTCAGTGCAAATGCAAACATAAAGACTGAAAGCAATTAAAAACTAAGATATCATAGCTGTCTCCTACCCATCATTATGATATTTTGGAAGAGCATTTTAAGAGCAAGGTCAACTACGTTACTTAGTGAAAACAAACAACTGAAACATTCATTATCACGGTCATGCCTTGGACATCATAAGGATTTTTTGGAAGAGTTTCTTCTTTTGGAAGAGTGCTTAGCATAAGTATAACTGTGATGGTGAACAAAAGAGATTACAATTAAATCCTACAATACTATAGCCATTTCCCATTTATGATCATAATCTTTTGGAAGAGCTTCTTCTTTTGGAAGAGTTTTTAGAACGAGTATAACTATAGTAGCTAATGAAAACAACTACAAATTCAACTTCAAAAACATAAAGGCAGCTAAGATACTTATCTAAATTGCGCAAATAAATCCGTACAGGAGGCAGGGGCCCTCTACCACCAGACGAAATCTAACTCCAAATCAAATCAACACTTTCAAAACAATATTGTCTGCTTCATTAAAGGAGAAATAACTTGAACAGAGCACTCTGTGTCTTCAGAAATGTAGCACAGAATCTAAGCAAAATCTAGAACAAAATCTAGCCTAGCTCTCGGTTTCCCAAGTGTTTATATAACAAATGTACATAACAAGACTTGCAACAATTCCGGAACCATTGTCTTTCCTTATAAGAAATAATTAGGACTCTTGGTAGCAACGTAAAAGAAGGACATACGGTGAGGCAGTCCTAATGTTTTACGCCTTCCAAAATGTGTTCCCACGTACCAAAACCATATCCAGAATTCATTTGTTCCTTCATGGTGAGCAACGAAAAATGTAGACATGACATGGAATATGCCCATATGCGGTTTTTCTTGAGAGGCCACCTGGAACATACCCAAACGTGAAGATAGTTGTAGAATTTCCGGTTAGCTACAGAATGTCTGCATTTTGCAGCTAGTTCCGGTCAAAATGCATTACAATGGCAAAAATAAAAAAACTTTAGCAAGTCAGTCATGTTAATCATTCTAAAATTAATTTTAACTAAATTCATTGATCAATTGGGTCTAGGATAGCAATGGACAAAGAAGAAATGAGGTAAAGTAAGATGAAGAAAAGCACAATTTTGAGGCTCAACATACCCTTGCTGTTGTCTCCTTGCATGTCCTCATAAATTATCTATGAACTGGAGGAAGCACGCAGAGGCATATCTAATCCTCTCCTTCTCCTTTGTCTGGAAGCTAAAGATCTTCTGGGTTTTCTGATGACAAGTTTGAACCTTAAGTTGGTAAGTGCCCTAATTAGCTTCTTGTTCTTCTTTTTCAACTTTTCATTAGCCTTTTCCACTTTGTCCATATGTAGAGATAAGGTTGAGTTCATGTCAGTTTTGGGTTTGACTTGTTCCTTCAGAATATCATTCTCATTTTTGATGTGTCTATTAAGTATTTCCAGCTCATACCAATCCTTTCTTAACACATCTATTTCGGACAGTGGAGGACTAGGGGTTCTATCCCTACTCTCTGAAGCTTTCCTTTCCAAAGTTTCCACATAGTCATAAAATTCTTGTTGAGCAGCGTCAATTTCAGGGGTTCCTTCATTAAAATCCTCTTCTTCAACATCTTCTTCAATAGATGTTTCCTCATCTTCTATATTTATTACCCCTGTTTGTTTGATCTCAGTTTTCCTTAGTTTTCCCTTTAGTCTATGGCTTCTTCTTGGCTAGGAAGATTCCTCTCCTCTTTCTGTGGCAGATTTTCTGATTACCTTCTATTTCTTAAGTTGTCTCTTGATTTGAGTCAACTTCTCTGAGATGATTTCCTCACTACTTTCCTGGATTGTTTTGTCAATTTCAATTTTTGAGGCTCTCCATTTTCTACTTCTCCTTCTAGGCTGTGATTCAGGTGAGGGCTCTTTTGGCTCTTCAAAATGATTTCTTATCAAGAAATTTTCCCAAGTATCATTTGTTTTGGTTAAATGATGTTCAATTAAAATCTTAACCAAGCCATGATGGTATAGAGTGGTCTCTAAGAATTGGACCCTTCTTTGAACACAAGAAGCCATCTTTTTCAAGCTTTGAAGCAAGAAATAGGGTAGGTTTAACTCCTCCTCCAGAAAGTGCATTATCAGTCTAATGTAGTAAACATAAAATGTGCCATATCTACCCTCACATGTAATAAATTTTTGAAGAATAAGCAATATATTTCTCCACTTATTTTTCAATGTAGAACTTGGAATTCCCTTCTTAAACACAGTGACATCCATACCTGGTCATTTTAGAATTTGCTTCCAAGATTCATGATGGAATTCTCTATTTTTGAACCATCTCTCTCCATTTCTAAGCAACCATGGCTACAGTAAGAAAACTTGATGTGATGAAGTTGACATCTCCCACTTCAACTTCAGTTCCTTGAAATGATCTTGCAAATGTTTTAGTGACTTCCTTGTGGAAGCCATTAAATTTATCCAAAAATTGAAGCCATCCTATCTGTTGCAACATTTATTTACATTGAGGGTAGCCTTCTAAGTATTTTGAACCCACTGGTTCAGTTCTTACAATAAAACCCATAATTGCTTCTTCAATGTTTAGATTAACACTCTTTTACCCACAGAAACAATAACTTTCACCTTTGAATTAAAATGGCTTCAAGTTATAAATGACAATGGCTTCAAATTTCAGAATGATATACCTCTAGTTGATAGTGACAACAGCTTCAAACTTCGGAATGATATACCTCTGATTGACAGTGATAACAGCTTCAAAATTTGGACTGATATATCTCTGGTTGACAATGAAAACAGCTTCAAATTCTCACCTTCTTTATACCTCATCTTTCGGTAACAAATGGCTTCAAATTCTTCCTTGCTATGCCTGTCTCCACAGTGACAAATGACTTCAATCTCCACCTTCTTTATACCTACACTCCCGGTGACAAATGACTTCTAATTAATATTACTTTTGCTATTCCTGCGTTTACGGTGATAATGCTCAATCTCTGCTCTCGGTGGTAAGGATATCTCTATTTGCGAAATGAAGTGCCGGCTAAAGAATGGAGTGATGGAGGTAGTTACGAAATGAGGTAATGGAGTGAGGTGGAGGAAACGAATTAATGATTGAAAAGACGACGAAGATTTTTACAACGGAAAAGAAAATCATCATTGAATGATTTTTTTGGGTGACGTGAAGAATTCAAACACTTCGACCATTTGAACCACTTAAATGATGTCGGGTATGGAATTTGAAATGAGAGATTTAATCCAAAGTTTATGGAGGGTTTATTGGTCATGATCAATAAAAATAACTAAAACAACCTTTTCGAACAATTCATAACTAAAACTATGATAAACTTTATGAAATGCCATTATAATCTAAACTTGTTACCTCTGCTTTTCATTTGATTTTTGTAGTCTTTGTCTTCTTTGTTCACCTTTGGAAGAGTATTCATAACTCTTCTTGATGTTTCTTATTCATGAATATTCTGGATCATTTTGTTGCAATTCTAATGTCTGTTGATTGATACTTCGGTATTTTGTGGTACCTTCGGAATAAGCACATCCCCAGGCTGAGAAGAGTAAAGTCATTCTGGAGAATGTCTGGTAATTTGCAGAATGTTCTTGTAGAGCATTTTAATGTGGAATGAGTGGTTTGGGATAAAAATGAAATATTATGGCATGAATGAAGATGGATGATGAGTTATGATATTTATGAAGTGGATGATGAAATGGAATGGTATCGAGTTTGTAAAATGGAGTTAAAGAACATAGGCACTTGCAATCCATGACATGTTTTATTCATTTATTTTAATGAGACATCAAACTTTAAATTTTGACATGGAAATGAGGTGGATTAAGTATGGAATGAGATGAATGAAATATGGAATGAAGTAGAGTATGAATGAATGAATGAAATGGAGTATGGATGGATAGGTGAATGGAATGAAATGAAATGAGATGGATCATAAGTATAATGGATCTGAACTTATGATTTTGTAACAGCTGCTTGCAAAAACAAAATGGAAAAGTTAGAGTGTCAGAAAGACTATGATTTTCACCCTATCTTTTCTGTATAAACATGTCAATCAATGATTGGTTTTGTATTTATACCTTCTTCTATTCTTTTTTTTTTTTTCTTTTTTTTATTATTATTATTTTTTTTTCAAGAAAGAGAAATACTTAGGAAAATTTAATCAAGTTGATGAAGAAGAGAAACTCTTCTTCATTAACTTCACATCACTGCTTTCTTGGAACTTCTTGACAAATTCTTCTCTTGAGATTGGTTTGTGATATAGCTTCAATCTATGACCATTCAAAAGAAAAGTGATCTCTTCTTCATCTATAGTTCTGATTTTTACTGCCCCATTATCAAAAATTTCAACAATTTCATATTGCCCAAGCCAATGTGTCTGAAATTTACCTTGAAAATCCTTGAATTTTGAATCAAACAAGAGAGCCCAGTCACCTTCTTTGAATTTATTCTCCTTGATGTACTTTTCATGCCATCTAGCCCTTTGCTGTTGGACTAGACTTGTTTTCTGAACTGCATCTTGTCTGATCTCATCCAATTCATTAATTTGCTCCAGTCTATGCTTTTGTGCCTCTGTTAAATCAAGTCCTAGTGGTACCATTTTGAAAGTTTGAATGCGGAACTCTATGGGAAACAACTTGCTTTCCATAAACAATTTCATAGAGTATATGTTTTGTTGTGTTTCTCCATGTAGTTCTATAGGCCCACAAGGCTTCAGGAAGCCTATCTACCCAATCTCTTCTATGTAGATGAACAGTCTTTGTTAGGATTCATTCAATGACTTTATTAGTAGATTCCACGTGACCATTTGCTTGTGGATGATAAGGAGTAGATGTTCTATGTCTGATTTTGTACTTCTCCATCATTTTCTCCACTAGCCTTGATGTAAATTGAGCTCCTTGATCTGTAACAATTTCCCTTGGGACACCAAAACGAGTGAAAATATCCTCAAAAAGAAAAGTAACTACGGATGATTCATTAGCAACAAGTAATGGTTTAGCTTCTACCCATTTAGTAACATAATCGGTCTGAAACTAATATATATTTCTTTTTGTCTTGATGAGAGGACTAATGATTCTGAAATCCAAAGCCCATTTTCAAAGTTGATATGTACAAGTTGTAATAATAAGCATCTCACACGAAGGAGAAGAGTTTCCTTACCCCTTTGTATTGTACACATACTGACATATACTGACATCTGCTAAACAAGGATGGCCAATAATATCCTAAATTAAGGATATTATTATAGGCTGTCCTCTTATCTGCAAAGTGTCCGCCACAAGGTTCATCATGACATGCCTTGAGAATCTCATGCATCTCATCTTCACGAACACACCTTCTAATGATCAAATCTGGACCTGTCTTGTACAACTCATTAGCAACCCATGAATATTTTGCACTATCACAAATGATTTTTCTTTTATCCCTTGCATTCATAATTGAAGGAATTTTTCCTGAAATTAAATAATTAGCAATATCAGCAAACCATGGAGTTTGAGTAGAGATTGCAAAAAGATATTCATCAAGAAATTGATCTTCAACCGGAGTGTCATCTTTGATATTTTGGAGTCTAGATAGGAAATCAGCTACTGTGTTTTGTTTTCCAGGCCTATCTAGAATAGTAATGTTGAATTCTTGTAAGAGCAATAACCATATTATAACTCTGCCATTAGTGATTGATTTGTTCATTAGGTATCTAATTGCAGAATGATCAGTGTGAATAAAAGTTTCATAGCCTGTTATATAGTGTCTAAATTTGTTTATGGCATGAACAACAGCTAAAAACTCTTTTTCAGTTATAGTATAGTTTAACTCTGCAGGAGTCAAATTTTTACTGATATAATAGATGGCATAGGGAATTAAATCTTTCTGTCCCAATACTGCTCCTAGAGCTGTATCGGAAGCATCTGTCGAGATATGAAAAGGTAACTTCCAATTAGGTCCCCTTAATATAGGTGCTTCAGAAATTTTGGTTTTCAGGGTTTCAAAAGCTAACTGGCAATCAGAAGTCCACTTAAATTCACAATCTTTGGTGAGTAATTTGAAGAGTGGAGATGCTATTTTGCTGAAGTTTTCTATAAATCTCCGATAATACCTTGTAAATCCTAGAAAACTTCTAACATCTCTTTGAAAACTTGGAATGGATAGGTTAGAAATGACTTCAACTTTTGCCTTATCAACTCTAATCCCATCCCCTGAAATGTGGTGCCCTAAAACAATACCTTCAGTAAACATCATAAAACATTTTTCATGACTAAGTGAAAGGTTTTCTTCTTGACATATTTTTAAGACTTTTTCCAAGTTTTCTAAAGCCTCTTCAAATGTGTCCCCATAAACTGTGAAATCATCCATATACACCTCTACACAGTCATGTATCAGATCAGAAAAAATTCCTAATACTACCCTTTGGAATGTTGCAGGTGCATTGCATAACCCAAATGGCAATACTCGGTAGGCATAGGTACCCCAAGGACAAGTAAATGTGGTTTTATCTTGGTCTCCAAGTGCTACTTGGATTTGATTCTAACCACTAAACCCATCCAGGAATGAAAAGTACTTTTTACCTACTAATGTATCTAATACTTGATCTATGAAAGGTAAGGGAAAATGGTCTTTAAGAGTAGCTTTATTCAGTTCTCGGTAGTCAACACACACCCTCCATTTTCCATTTTTCTTAGGCACAATCACCAAAGGAGAAACCCACTGACTATCTGAAATAGGATAGATGAAATTAACATTTAATAATTTTTGCAGTTTTTCCTTGACAATTTCCCTAAGATTTGGATTCATCCGTCTTTGAGGCTGTCTGATTGGTTTGCAATTTGCCTCTATATAGATGTGATGAGTACAAGTCTTAGGACTTATCCCTTTCATGTCAATGTATTCCCATGCATATGCAGAAGAATGTCTCTGTAATACTTTGACTAACTCTTCTTGTTGAGATTTTTCTAGGTTTTTGTTTATGTTCAAGGTTTTGCCTGGAAAAATTTCACTTGTAGAGCCGCCAAATTTGTCCATAGAATGAAGAGACATCTGCCTAGATGACAAGAATTCAATATTGGATCTCTCTTGAAATGATTCTTGTTTGTGTTCTGGAGAAGATTCAAAGTTTTCTAGAGTATTCAGAATTTGATTATCTTCACTAATTTCTGAAATTGTGAAGAGTGGTTGTAAATATTCTTCATCCTCTATCCATTGAGTGTCATCTAGATCCGTAATTGTCCTAGCTGGAGGATATAAAGTGAATTTCTTTGTTGAACTACCATCAGAAATATACATATCACCGGACCTACAACTAATAAAAGCATCAGCTGTAGCCAACCAAGGTCTTCCTAGTATAACAGGATGGCTTCCTAGATTATTCTTGGGTGTTAGGATCATGAAATCCACAGGGTACTCCCAAGAGTCTAGGGACACTGGAATGTCTTCTATTACCCCATCTGGTCTGATCACAGATCTATCTGCTAATTGTAATAATGTGGGTGTAAAGAGAAGATTAGGAAGTTTCAGTTTGTCCATGATCTGTCTACTCATGATATTTATTGTTGCTCCTAAGTCAATGAGTGTGTTTTGAATTTCAATTCCGTTGATGTGAATTTTGACAACTGGATTTCCTGGGTCAAGGTACTTTGGAATAGTAATATTACCCATCATAATGTCTGCTATTTGTCCTACCAGTTGAATTTTCTTGGTTTCTCTTATTCTTTTTCTTGTTGTCTTCATACTCAACTCCTTTATTGTTTTGGCTAAAATTGGGATTTCCTTGATGGCTTGCAATAATGGAATTTTAATGCAAACGTTTCTCAATTCATCCAAGAAATCATAATTAGGCACCATTATTTGTTTTTCTACACCTTTATCAATTTGTAGTCTTTCTGGAAAGGGAGGTATAGAAGTAGATGTGGATGGTTGCTCTAATACTGGAGTTGGATTTATTGGATCTTTTTGTTTTATTTTTTCAATGTTTTGGTCTTGAAAGGATGTATCTTCCTCAAGACTTTTATTAACCCATAGGGAGTCTTCCTCAGAATTATCTTGTTCTTGTATAATCATAGAAGGTTTCCTCTTCTCAAGTATCCTTCCAGACCTAAGTTGAACATCACTAAGGTCTAGAGGAGTAATTAAATAAGTTGGAAATTGTTGTCCTTCTATCATGTATGTATTCTGAGGGTTCTTATTATTGGGGTTTGGTATAGGCTGAGATGGCAATTGATTGGATTTTTGAGGGAATGGTAATGGAAGTGGTTGATTTTGATGAGGTTGGTTCGGATGATGTTGTTGAGTATTTTGTTGAAAATTTTGTTGAAGATTTTGAGGAAAATTTTGTTGGGAATTTTGAGGATAAAAATGTGGATATGGTGGATAGGATGGTGGATACTGATAATATGGAGAGTATCTTCCATAGGGACCTTGTGATCCTTGTGCCCAAGCTTGAGATTGATTTTGAAATTGGGGCCAGGGTTGCTGCCAAGAATTCCAAGGTGGAAGTTGATTATACATTTGATCATGGAATCCTTGTGTCTGAGATCCCTGCCAAGGTCTTCTAGATACAAAGTTAAGAGATTCTGTGGAGTCTGTAGGAGTTTCTTCTTGAAAAACAGCCTTGAGACCAAGAAGAGAAGGACAATTCTTGGTCTCATGTTTCTCAGAACAAATAACACAGGTTTCTACAACTTTGACATCTAGAGGACACTCTCTCAAGGCATGTTTCTTCCTACATTTGGGACAAAAGATTGCCAAGGCATCAGATTCAGCCTTTTGCTTGTTTTGTATCTTGAGGGTGTCTATTTGTTCACTAAGACCCCCTAAGATGTCAGATTTAAAATCATCAAGCATGTGTCCTATTTCTGATCTACTTACTGTCCCAGAAGCAGATTTACTTGCTCTTGCAAGAGCAGGATCTCTTGGACCTTTGACAGTTTTGGATTTCCCTCTGGAAAGGTTGATACATAACTGAAAGGTTGATACATAACTCAGATATTTTGCAATGTGAGTTGTGATATATCCCCTTTTCCCATCATGTTAAGGATATCCAACCATTCATCCCTAATTGTTTTCAACAAAAGAGCTTTTTAAAGTGTCTTGATCTAGGTTTTCCATTTCGAGGCTCTTTATGTTGTATTTAAATCTTTCCAACAAATCTTCTAAGTTTTCATCTTTGAAACATCTTAACACTTCTTTCATTATGATTAACCTATGACAATAATCCAAATACCTCTCTAGAAATGCTTGTTTCATGTCTTCCCATGTCCTAATAGAACTGTTGATCAAACTCATAAACCACTTCAATGCTGCTCCTTTCAATGTTGAAGGAAATAGTTTAAGTTTTTGAGAATCTTGTAAGTAGTCATAAGTTCTACACAGGATTTCAAATTCAAATAGGAAGGTTTCAGGATCTTCAGTTTTAAGTCCATAGAAGTTTGGAAGGACAGAGGGTGAAATGTTTTTCATGGTTGTATTGGTTTCTTCATCAATTATAGGGAACCCAAAAGAGTTTATTATTTCTTTTCTACCTCTTCCTCCATCTGCACCTCTACCTCCTTCTCCTCTACCTCTACCTCTACCTCCAAATAATGTATGTTCTCCATTAAAGACTCCTCCTCCCCCTTCTTCTGCCATGTTTGACTCTCCTGTGGAAGTGGAAAAGTTTGTATCCCTAACAGGAGTCTTTAGATCTTCTTCTAAGGCAGGTTCAGTGGATGAAGTGGAAGGTTTCTCTAATGGGATATCTGATCTTAGGTCTTCTAGAAGTCCAGGATCAGTAAAGGATGGAATATGGGTCTGAGTTGAAGGTGTACTAGCTCTTGGTCTAGGTGAAACAAGTGGTGTTCTATAGAAATCAAACTCTCTCGCTCGCTCGCTATAAATATCTCTCGAATCTCTCTCTCCCCACGCATAAAATTGTTTTTGGATGCTAAGAAACAAAGGTTACCTAGTTTTCACTTCCCCGGCAACGGCGCCAAAATGTTTGGTCTCAATCTAGTCTCCTAAACTGAACTCATTTAATTGTCAACCAGGATTTGTAAACTGCTGAAGTGAAGTGTACTGTATGTACCTAGGTACTTGTTTCCTAATGCGTTGTGTGTAGTGTTTTGTGATTTTTTTGGTCTTTTGTAATGATTTATGATGTTTTTGGTCTTTTGGTGGTTTTATGTTCACAATGAAACTGCCTAGAAAACTAATGAAAAGAAGTTGGTGGTCAAAACAGAGTTAAATATAATGTATGGAATGACAAATGCAATTGGAAACACTGAAGCAGAATCTGAACTATGACTAAATAAAAGCAAAAGCTTGATAATGACTTTTTAGGAAAATGACACAAACTAAACTTGAGAAATGATCACTAAATATGCAAATCCTCTAACTAAACAGTTAAACACTAATCTTACCATGATGCAACATTTTGTTCTAAGCTCTTCTATTATATGACTAATTCCTAGTTCTATTCTGCAATTTAATTGAATATCACAGAACCTTTACTCAAAGAGTTATTGGTTTCTTTTTCAAAGTAGTTCTATTGAGGACGAGCTCTGTTTATAAAATGATGAGGAGATTGCAGAAATACTTCAGACCTTATAGTGATGTTATCTTCTGTTCATGTGGTTATAGATCAATTATGGATTTCAGAACAAGAAGAAGTTTGTGAATAATGAAGGCTGTCTTGTTAATCCTAACAACTGAAGTAATTTATTGTGCAATGGAAGACAATTTGAATATGAAGTGCAAGTGCAATGAGTTAATTTAAGAATGAACCTAAGATGCCACTAATCTAGAACAATGTTGAACTATAAGTCATCATCAAACTTGAAACAAAGTAACTGAACATGAATTAAATGCAATGAAACTTCGGAGCATTCTAACTATACTAACATGCATTATTCTATGAAGTTACACAATCTGTTTGTTCATCATTAGTGATATTTTGGAAGAGTTCCTTCTTTTGGAAGAGGTAGAACAATTCTGACTGTGTAATTGAGTGCAATTGTAAGCAAATGAAAAACTAAGTTATCACATCCATACCCTACTCGTCATTATGATGTCTTGGGCAAGCATTTAAGAGCAAGAACGAAGATGATACTTAGTACACACACAACTAAATCATTCATTATCACGGTCATGTCTTGAACTTCTTAAGAATTTCTTGGAAGAGTTTCTTCTTGTGGAAGAGTGATTAGAAAAAGTGTAACTGTGATAGTGAATAGATAAAAATACAACTAAATCCTACAGTACTATAGCTATTCATCATTCATCATTATAATCTGTTGGGAGAGTGTCTTCTTGTGGAAGAGCTAGAATGAATATAACTACAGTAGCTAGTTAAAACAACTATAAATTCAACTCCTAATCCTACAATACCATAGTCATTCAACATTCATCATTTTAATCTGTTGGAAGAGTGTCTTCGTGTGGAAGAGCTAGAATGAATACGACTACAGTAGCTAAAACAAAACAACTACCAATTCAAATGCAAAACGTAAAGGCAGCTAGGAAAACTTATCTAATTTACGCAAAAGAAATCCGTGCAAGAGGCAGGGGCCCTCTACCACTTGACGACATTCAACTCCAAATTAAATCACGCCTTCAAAATAACTTTGTCTGCTCCATTAACGATGCAATAGTTTGAACATAACACTCTGCGTTTTCAGGAATGTATCACAGAGTTTAAACAAAATCTAGCAGCAAATCTAACATAAAATCTCTAACATAGCTCTCGGTCTCCCAAGAGTTTATAAAGCAAATGCACGTAACAATAATTACAATAATTCAGGAACACTGTCTTTCCTTATCCAAATCACGTTAGGATTCTTTTAAGTGGCTGCGTGAAGAAGAAAAGACATCTGGACTGAGACAGTCCTAATAGAAGTCTTCCTTCCTAAATGTGTTCCCCACGTTCAAAACCATACCCAGAATTCATTTCTTCCTCCATGATGAGCAACGAACCATGTAGACATGACGTGGATCATGCTCATATGCGGTTTTTCTCAAGAGGCCACTTGGAACATACTCAAACATGAAGGCAGCTGCAGAATCGCCGGTTAGCTACGGAATGTCTGCATTCTGCAGCTAGTTCCGGTCAAAATACTTAACAATGGAAAAAATCACAAAATTTAACAAGTCAGTCATGTAAATCATTCTAGAAGTAATTTTAACTATATTTATTGATCAATTGGGTCTAAGATAGAAATGGACAAGGGAAAATGAGGTAAAATGAGGTGAAGGAAAGCACAATTTTGAGGCTCAACACTAAGCTTGGAAGAAAATTTCAAAACTTAGTTATACAACATCATGGAAGATTATTAAAAAGGTTCCCCATGCATTCTAATAAAAAATATCTACTTGGATTGGAATGACAACACATTTTATTCACGAGAAATATCCATGATAGTTTACAAATCACCCCAACATCTATCCTTTATGCAAGTCATATCATGATATTTCTTCACACTTATTTATCTCTTGTCCCAACACAGTGCAGGTCATCACCACCACCCTTGAAAAAGTGAACATGATAAGCTCGTGGTCCTATTTAAGCTTGGAAAAAAATTTCAAAACATAGTTACACAAAATCATGGAAGATTATTAAAAAGGTTTCCCATGCATTCTAATCAGCAATATTTGGTGAGATTGGATCCATTTAAATTAAGATGGAGAAAAGGGTGCCAACATGCACTTTCAAGTCATGGGCCCTGGTGCTACATGGCAATGGTTGGTTGGTCCACATATAACTAGTGGGGTTGCCTTAGTCTCTCCATTGCCTCAACCTGCTTCTATGTGCGTCACTGATTTAAGGGAATCAAACATCCACACAATCCTACACTTGTCTAACACCACCTTACCCATAACATGCACTTTGTTCCCATGTCCCTTTTTTGCTCGAGACATGAGATCCCCTCTTACTAGGGGATTAGTATTTCACTTTTCTTAGGGATTGAATGTGTTGGACATTGGATAAACCAATGCTCCCTGTGTGTTTCATGATATGGACTAATTTCCTCTCATGGATCCTTGTCTCTGGTGATGTGTTCGCTGACTAATACATGCGGGTTTTGTTTTAACGACAACTATGTTTCCCAAAATGTGGTATCAAAGGGTAGGTCACGAGTTCGATACACAACCGACTCACGTTGGGGGGGATATTGTTGGACATTGGATAAACCAATGCTCCCCATGTGTTTCACAACATGGAATAACTGTCTCTCGTGGATCCTTATCTCTAGCGATGTGATTGTTGACTAACACTTGCGGGTTTTGGTTTAACGACAATCATGATTCCCAACAGAATGATACCCATTGTTTCTTATTCATTCAACATAGGTTCATCAAGCAAGTGGGCCTTTACTTGGTTTCCTTTTTCTCATTAATTTCCTTTCTTTTGTGGCCCTTCCACTTTGCCAGGGAAACCAAGAATGCCTTCTTTGTTGATGTGGAGTTCCTTTCCTCAATGCAGTGGAATGAGCCCTCAAAACCCTTTTTGTTGAGAACATGACCACCAAGTATATGCCCCTTTTCTAGACATTCATATATACAAACACATGATATATTTTAATTTTTCTCCTGTGTGCTCAAATATTGCATTTCCCCCACTCTATGATTGATTCATCCATTTTATGCATTTACTTGTTGAATGATCACTAGAATTTCCTCTTACTTTGGTCTTCAATCCATGGCCTTTCTTTTTGTTTGATTATGATGACTTTTAGGGTCCTTCATTTATCCTTTTAAACCTCCTTTGTGGTCTTCTTTGAGCTAAAAAAAGTATCATGGGAGCTTCAATCAATGGCACACTTAACCACTTCTCCTTTGACAAACATGCAAGTTCAACAACGATGGAGCTCATAAATTTTAATTAGACTACCTAACCTTCTTGTTCATGTTGCATTATATCTCACATTTCTCTTCAATTTGTTGACCACAAGCCATGTACTCATTTCTAAGCAATAGCCATGAGCAATGAAATTTTTTCTCGGTGGGATAATTAATTTATATCTCTCATGGTCATCTTTTGCTTAGTGCTTTTCTTGATCCCCTTGCTTGGGAACCTAATAATTTGTACTCAATAACCTATGCTTCCTCACCCACTAAGCACACACTTTGGGTACTTGGTGAGTAAGGGCACTAAACACATAACCTTTGCCCCATGCCTTATACTTACCACTTTCCTCTATTACTCTTCCAACACTTTTCTGGGGCTCACACCTTTGTCTATGATTTACTTGAACCTAGGGGATTTCACCACAAATATGGGGGCAAAGAACTCATTCATTTTTATTTGTCATTTAGGATTTTAACATCACAAGAATTTGATACCACTCTAGGGTCCATTGTCAAAGGTAATTGGACATTCCTTATTTTTTGTGTTGTTAATGGGGAAAAGACTAATGGACAATGAATTTTGTTGAAATTGGGGCTTTAAAATGTAGGAGACAAATTCAAGCACTAACACATCATCCTATTCAATAAATGGACCAACAATGCGTATTCCATCTCTACATTAATGTGCAATATATTGCATGTAAAGGAGTATCTCAACCACATCTTTCATCCTATTGTGCAATTCATTGTAGAATGACAAGATAATTATAGTTAAGTACAATATCACTAAGAAAATAAAGGTGAATTATCAAGCAAATGAAATTAAAGAGAAGAAAATTTCCCAAATGTAGACATAGTGAGAAAACTAGCTTTACTTGGTGAATGTGCTCAATGACAAGATGAATCATTGTGCTTAGTGAAGATTAAGGCAAAGGCCTACACTTAGCATCGAGCATAAGAACTAGCGAAGAGTGTAGGGACAAGCAAAGCAACAAGTAAAGGACTTCGCACTCTACAAAGGAAATGGCCTGTTGACTATAGGTCCAGTTACTTTATGTCTCTATGTTGGACTTTAAAGAAGACATATGAGGTGTTCAGTTGGAGTTCACCAAGCTTAGTTGACGAATGTAGAACAAATGAATAACCTAACCACCACGTAGAGAGAATGGATTTCCATGTAAGGGGAACAATAAACACGTTGTATTTGATAGTACTATCACATAAGGAAATATAAGTTAAGACATTCAATCTATTCATTCATCACAGGTTAGAATAACCTAGTCCACTCACACTTCAAAAGAAAATAATAAGCCTATAGTTACACATATAAGCTATAATAGTGAAAAAGTAATAAGAAAAAACATTATAGATAAAAGATGAATTAAACCATTACTAATCATATCATAGCATAATGACATGTTAAATGTCCACACCATTATTTTTTCTTCATTTCTAACAACATTAAAAACCATAGTAAGATGACATTGCATTTTTTTAAGGACATCACTTGTATTTTTCCATTTCTAACATCATTACAAACCATAGTAAGATGACATTACATCTTTTTAGGAAGTCACTTGTATTTCTCTTCATTTCTAACAACACTAGAAACTATAGTAAGATCACATTACACCAAATTTGTAAGTCCATAACCAAAAATTCCCATGTACAACCACAAATTTATTCAACCTGCAATTACACACCACTACTAATTCCAAGGAGAGTTGAAATTTGAATGAGTTCAATTTCACTTCTAAGTTAACCTAATCACAATTTTTTTAATTTTGAATAGTCACCATCTAACCATGTCCTATCTCTTTCCATCTCTTCCTACAATTTGTTGTACCTTAATAATCACTCTACGAACTTTCAATGAAGTTTGTTTAGTCAAATTTTTAGTCAAATTTGTTTAATCAATATCGAGAAGGAATTCAGAGGGAAAACACAGAGCTGGAAATCCAAACCAGGGATCGAGCATATCATATCTCATTGTGCAGATGAGCATCATGGACATTCTCTGATCATTGTCCAGATGAGCATAATCAACATTCTCAGGCGCTCGATATCTCATTGTGCAGATGAGCATCATGGAAATTCTCTGATCTGATCATTTTGCATATGGGCATAATGAACCAGCGGGATGGCTTTGAGAAGAAAAAAAAACTGGCTAGTCGAAGAACTGAGAGCTGATCGAACCCATGAGGCGATAAACTGATGCGTTTAGGACCAATCGTAGCCAGTTATTCATGGGCATTACGCATCATTTATAGACAACTGTTCACTAGGATATTACATGTTAATGTTGATTCTTTAGTCACAGTTTTTCGCATGATTCTGGCACAACTAGGGGAAGGTTACATAGACAAACATATTCAGAAAACCTTATCATTTTCATTTTTCCTCTCCCGTTGGTTCATCCATTACGGTGATAAATACTGATTTGGTTCCAGCCAGGCAGCCAGTATGAAAAGTATGACATTGACAAACAGAGGGAGAATCGGATCTTCGATAGCGACGCCTTCGTGAGGCTTTATACCATTGTCAAGTCCGACACTAACGCTGCTAAGAAGGTTAGTAAACCCTCCATTTCTCCTGGCTCGGTCTTTAAAATTCCCGGAAAAACTGCTAAATGTTTTGGCTTTTTTGGTACTAGAAAGTCAATGATGTCGCGAAGTAGAAGAACAGGGCAGTGGTCACGACCTTGAATGCTGAAATTTGACACACATAAGGCCAGATTGCATGAAGAGATTCACAAGTTGCAGAAATTGGCTCAGAAAAAGTTCAGGATTAGCTATCCTCAATTTTATGCAAGTGCTTTTCAGGGCTTTCTCATGGTTTCGTAGATTTTCTTTTCAATTACTCGATTTTTTTGATGATTCAACAGCCTTTTCATTGTTGAATGTTGTAGTTCAAGGATGCTCAGTTTCGAGGCATTTTGGGAGTTAGGATAAATGTGGTATTCCTTTATTTGAATTCCATTTTTTGTATGACCAGTGTTTTTCCAATCGGTAAGAGTCTTCAGCATGAACCTCAAATCTAGCTAGTTAGAAGCTAGACTAAATGGAGTTTTAATAGATCGTAATGATACACATTAGTTTGACTACAATATAGGAAATTTATTAGATCAAATGTGATAGAAATCAGCTGAAAGTTTCCCCAAAATTTCTAACACCTGTTTAGAATGAATCATCAGAGCATAGATTAAGTATAACATTAGTAGAAATATCCATAAACAATAAACACCACCACCCAAAGAGAATTTTTAGGGTGATGACGAGTTATCTGGTTCAGTTTTATAAGTCAGTCTAATACCCCAATGCTTAAATGAAAGTCACACCAAGCTTCTGGTAGCCATAGGCAATGATCCTAAATTATCACATTGGTATTCAAAAAATTCCCCACAGAATCTCACTTCCAAACACTCTAGCTGTCTGGAAAATTCACCATAAAAAAAAATCAGGAAACAAAAAAATAATGAACTAACATGTTTCTTCTAGTGAAACTTTGATCTTTAGCCATCTTATCTAAAGTGACACCCTGATAAGAACCATCCACTTCATCAGATGAATCGCTGATGTCTGTTTCTTCGGATGAGTCAGATAATGATTGCTCTGACTGATCTCCAAAGCTACTCATTAGCTTTTGGGTTTCTCTTAATTCGGAACCATCTTGAATGGAAGGAATAATTAGGGTACTAATTGATTTTCTTCAAGAGAGATCCAAAATTAGGATATTCAGTGAAGAAGGTAGAACAGTACTCTGCTACAAGAAGCTCACATAGTAATTGAATAACTATAGGATGTGAGAGGTCGAACATCTCAGTCCCGCTGATGGTGATCTTGCTATGTTCTTCCAGTTCCACAAACAACAACCAATGCACCAGATGCATAATCTCTTTCAATGACATTTTTAGGGCTATCATATGGAACTACATGAAAAATAGGACATGCACTTCTATAGGTGTATGTAGTCTATCCATCCTTTTCCACCATATTGGCATAGTTTCTTATAGATTTATAGCCAATAAGGAATATGTTTCGGTCTGTATGAAATCCAACATGTATATATTCAATTGTCCCAAGATCCACAATGGTAAGACCTTTTGTTAGAGCAAGGGGAAGAATAGGCCTCCCATATGGAGTTCATGGAATGCTAGGATGAGAATACTCGGAATGTCTAGACTCTGTGGAAATTTCGTTCTCCTTGTCATAAAAAAAATGTCGCTTATGCCGAGCCTTGAGCTTATGAAGGTGACGACACAGATGACTTCCGATAAATCTTAGGTGCTTCATGCAATATTTAGGATCTGGGTGATTTCTAGCCTCTGAAAAAGAATCAGAAACTCTGAAGTTTAGTTTATTGTCTTCAAATACAGCCTCCCAATTCCAAAAACCATGTGCCAATACACCATTCACCAATTCCTTATCATGATGGCCTGCTTGCCACCAAGATGGCATATTGTTCCTTTGACTCAACTGCAAACCCGAATGCCCCCAATCTTCAAATGACCTTGACATTTTAGGGCGGCTTTATCGGGGTGGAATGAGTGTGTATTCCTGATCTTGGGCCAATGAATAAGATAGGGGCATGCATTTAAACTTAGTGTCTTACTCTTGCTGGCCAAGTTGAACCTGCAATTATATAGCTCCACAAATTTTGAATTTTGAGCCATCGGAGTTGAGGGCTAAAACATAAATTCCTGCTATTAGGCACCACATACTCACTGTGTCTTGGAATTTCTACAATTTGAAAATGATACTGGCATATTGGCAATTGCCACTTTCTACAGTACCAATTAAAAGTCCAATTGAATAAGGAACAAATAAAATAAAAGAAAAAAGATTTTTTATTCCTAATCAATATACCTTCCTCTTGCTTTTGCTGCTAATGGGTTATAGACGGTTAAAATTTGACATTCTGACAGCTGACATCTATAATACACCTCATTTCGCAGTTTGACCTATAGTTTCTATGAAGAACCTTTATTCATGTGCACGGTTGTTTACTGTAGGAGTATTGCCAAAATAGCTGGCTGGAAGGGTGTTATATATATATATATATATATATATATATATATATATATATATAGACATTCCTTTAAATCCATTAAGTAACTCGTCATATCTAAGCAATTAAGTAAATCAGGTAAAATTTACAATGAAATAATGCGCTAAGAAGTAGACATTAAGTACTTACAATCCTTTTGCCTTGATGATGAACCACATCTGGTACAAACTATAATTCTCTAGGGTAAATTTTCGCTTACGGTTTCTATTATGTCTAGGTTTTTTCAATAAATTAGCATTACACACTCATAAACAGTATATATGCATGAATAATATAAAGATTGAAAACAACACTACGATTCTTCTCAAAAGCGCAATAATAGGGTTTACTGCTAAATGAAACAATGTAATATGTTCACCAGTACATTTTTATTTGCAATATCAACAATTTAGGAAACCAAATCCAACTGCAATTATGATATGTCAATAAAAAATAGGTGAACTATATTAATTTAATACCTACTGTGTTATTCTAGCTTTATGCATAGGAGTTTGACTGTACTGAAGTCTGAAGATAATCCACAGGCTTAGAGAATAGGAGCCTGACTTCCTTTCCAGTGGATACCTATAGCCCAGATGGGTAGCCTGATCAACTCTTTGTACAATATATAGTCATAGAATGACTTTCGGAATGGAGCAGTTGTTTGTTATAAGATGTGGTTTCCCTAATGTGGTTATCCACATCCCTCCTAGGATGTTGCCTTCAAAACAATCTCAGACTAATTTTAGTCCTTTGTTTTTTTCTCACTGTACCTGGAATGAGCCTCAATTGCACCTTTGTTGTCCTCAAACAAACCCTAGAAGATTCACAGACCAAATTCTTCTTAATGAGTAAGTGCCTTGCTATGTTGGTTAGGGTTTGTAACCTCAAGGAGGACTTCTTCCGCTTGATCTTCCCTTGACCAAACAAACTAGAGAAAACTAGAGCTTGGATACACTGTACATCAATTAATAATAGCCAAGATATTGTAACACACCCCCTTACATCCTGACCCAAAAGAGGTGGTTATTAGGTTGAAACGACTCCCTAGGTGCAGTTAAATCATCATAATCTATGCCTTCTTTTTGAGAGAAGCCTCGGGCAACAAATCTTGCCTTGTACTTTTTAACACTTCTATCGGCTCCATGCTTGATCTTGAAGACTCGTTTTGAGGTGACAATAGATTTGTCCTCTGGTCTCGGGACCACTTCCCAAAAATCATTCTTCATAATGGAATCATATTCTTCATGCATAGAATCCTTCCAAACTTGATGCTTTACGACTTCTTCAAATGATCCAAGCTTAGATTATACAATTGTACTCATGACTGCTAGGTACCCTTGGTACCTATTTGGCTTCTTGCTTTCATGGAATGTCCCCCTTGGGGAAATATGTCTCTCGGTATCTTTGAGAGTGTCCCTGAGCCATGAAGGTCTCCTCTTATTTGAAGGAGGTGGATCAATAAGATCCATCGGTCCTTCAACATTGGGCATAGGTTCATCCTTCGGCTCTTCCTGCTTCCCTACTTCTTCTTCTTCTTTGTCTTCCTTTGAGCTAGGAAGAATACAAACTTTCTTGAGGGAAAAATCCTAATAGAAGGTGACATCATGGCATATCTCCACTTTTCTTTGACCAGACACATAGATACTATATGCCTTCGAAGTTTCACTGTAGCCCACAAACATTCCCTTCTTTCTAGAAGCATCCAACTTGCTTCTCTTTTCTTTCGGCACATGAAAATAAATAGGACTTGCAAAAACCCTAAAGTGGGAGGCATCAGGCTTCTTACCAGAGAAGACTTCTTTGGGAGTCTTGGAGTCCAATGTGGAATGCGGGCATCTATTTTGAACATACACAATGGCACGGGAAAATTCCACAATGGTTCTATTCTTCCTTTCAACAAAACCATTTTTCTCAGTAGTATACATAGTTGTGGTCTCCCTCTTAATGGCAGCTTCCCTGTAAAATTCATTGAATTCATTTGACTCATATTCGGTCCCATTGGCGATCCTCAAAATTTTGATTTTCTTCCCGGTTTGATTTTCCACCAAGGCCTCGAAGGTACAAAACCATTTGAATGCTTAGTCCTTCTTCTTTAAGAAATATATCCAGGTTTTGCGGGAGAAGTCATCTATAAAAGTCATGTAATAGGAACATCCTCCCAAGGATGTTACGGGAAGCATAGCAGATAAATCAAAATCTATCAATTTCAAGATATCAGATGTCTTTGTGACACTTGAGGGGAATGGTCCCCTTCTATGCTTCCCTTCGGCACAACCCTGACATATACCTTCATGATCATATTTAAACTCAAGCATCCCTGTCACCACCTTCCTTGCATCAGGAAGGGCTTTGTAATGAAGGTGTGCAAAACTACGGTGCCATAACTTGGTTTGAAGAGTTGCATCACTTGACATAGTCCCCAACAGGCTTCCTCCAACCTGGTAGAGTGTATCAACTCTAAAACCAATAGTAAGAGCTTCTTTTAAGTTCTTATTCCAGATGTGTACCTTCCATCAATGGATGCCACCTTGAATCCTTTTTCTTCCATTGCCGAAATAGACACAAGGTTCTTCTTCAAATCAGGTACGTACAACACATCTTGTAAGCAGAGGACTTGACCTTGAGATAGATGAAGGATCACAATCGCTATCCCTTTCACAAGATAGGTGGCATTATCTCTAAGGATAATTTCTAAATTAGTATTCTTCTCAATCAAATTATAGAGGGCTTCTTTATAAGTATAGAGGTGCCTTGAAGCACCACTATCAATCAACCAGACATCTAGGGTGTCGGGATGAGATGTAGTAGAGAGGGCAGATACAAGAATATATTCATTTTTCTTATTATCAACAACATTAGACTCATCGTACCTAGAATTTCTTGACCTCTTGAAAGGTTGCCCATTTCCACCTCGATCAAAGGGAGCCTCCCTCTTTCCTTTGAACCCGTTTTTCCTTTGATTTCCATTCCCCCTGAAGTTGTTGTTGTCATCATCCCTAGGAGAGTCCCTTCTATTGGGGCACTCTCTTGCATAGTGACCAAACTTGTTACAAGTGTAACATCTTCCTTTCCTTCCTTTGGGTCCTGCTCTTCCGTGGTTTTGATTTCTCACACCATCATTGTTCCACTTTTTTGCATGAGCGTCAAAGGCAGTAGGGTCACCTCCATTCCCATTAGAGGGATGATATCTCTCCATAATTCTTGTCTCCTCTTGAGTGCATCTCGTCAACATTTCATCAAAATCACATTGTTATTAAGAATAGGAGTATTGAATACATATCAATCACGGGGGAGACCTCCAAGCGCAATGAGAACCATCTCTCGATCATCTATTTCTTCTCCAATAGCTAAGATATTATTCTTTATTTCAGTGAGCCTCATAAAATAGGATTGAATGGATTCTTCTTTTCCCTTCTTGATATTCTTCAATTGGTTCTTGAAGAAAAGAACTTGATTAACATTTCTAGCCCTGGACATGCTTACCAACTTATCATACATCTCTTTAGATGTGCTTAGCTCAGAGATATAGGCAACCAAGTGCTTATGAATAGAATCCCGGATAATCATCTTTTCTTTGATTTCCCATTTTCTATACTTCATCTTTGTGGTAACCGGTGCATTTGATGGAGGCTCATGAATCTTCCCCGGCACATAATCCATGACATCTTGATCTTCTAATGCCAAATCCAAGGACATCTTCCATGCATGATAATCAGACTTGTCAGTCAACTTATCATTAGATTTGAAACCCTTATAGGTTGAGGAGGCCATTGGTCCTTGACAAGACTTCTTCTTCAGTGATTGTTTTCACACTAGCTTGGGATTTGTCTTCACCTCAGCTCTGATACCATGTTAAATTTAGATAACCATGGTATGTTCTATGCTTAATGAAATTTTACTTCAATCTTTCTTATAGGCCCGATTCAATTTAGAAATCACATAAACATGAAATTAAAATGCTGATAGAACATAATAATAGATCAACAGAAGACAAGCCAATAATATAAATCAGAATTTACAATTCTTCTTGTCCAACAAAGATAGAGAATAATGTTCGTTACAACAATCAACATGATGCACCAGTCAGCAGAGTCTTCTCCAACATTATATCAGCCAATCCTCGAAGTTTCACACACACACCCCTCAAAGACAGCTCCAAAAAGGTCAACACTTGTCAACAAAAAAAATCAATGCAGAAAGTCAATGCTGTGGTCAAAGGTCACCCTTCTCCTCAATCTTTGTGCCCTCTAATGCTGCCTCAAGAGATTGGATTTTCTGCACAATAATGGAGGCCAAACTCCAATATTTGACCCATGGTCAACGCTAGTCAACGCACCAACAAAGAGCCCTAAAAACAGTCCGCACTCCTTCCACTTCAGATCCACACATGTGAGAGAGAGAGGCCTCCAAAGGCTGAATGAACCAATCAGATCACAAGAGGAAATGTGTGATGAGTTGATGATGAAATGGAAATCATCTCTCTCCAATTTATATCCATCAATGAGGGTGTGTGACACATCTATTGGGCTTGCAAGCCTTCATTACAATTCTGGCCGACCTTGACAATTTGTACATGTGTGGAAAAAAAAATCAAAATATCAGTTCTTCTCATCCAAAAAAGATGATATTTAGATCCATATTGCACCTCTCCGAAAGAGGAATCCAACAAAAATATCATCATCATCATATGAGTAATGCAACATGGAGTTTGGACCTAGTTTCCCAAAATTAACAAAATGATACCTGTAGTCTGATAAAAATTGACACCTGTGCCAACTCTTGCCCAGTTGATCATGTAATAGAAGTCTTCATCTAGCACACCATGATTATGTCAAGTAAATAAAAGAATTCCTTCCTATTCTATTGCTCACCACTTAACAATTTCTGGAACATGGCATTGAATTTTATTCATTTCTGGTCCATTCTAATCTACTCAAGTGGTATATGTTGTCTTGACGTTACTTTCTTGCTATTGGAGATCCATTTCTGGCAATGGATACTCCACTTCCAATATACATACCAGTTTTTGTAATACTATAAATCAATTTTCATATGTTGTTTAACACACTCACTAGGAGTATAAATAAATGATGTAGAAATACTTACAAACATTCTAGCCAATGCACCTGTCAGAGAATTATTTCCCATTTTTTGAAATGGACTCCTGGAGCTTGTCTATTGTAAATGAGTGTTTATTCCCAAATACTCCTCACTTTTAAGAGGGCCCGCCACCTATTTTTTGATCTATTATCAGATTTATATTTTCTATACCTATGTCCTTGAGTAGAAGAAATAGGTAGTACAAACACATGCAGTGAGCTATTAGAATGTCATATGTAATTTTTAGACTCATGAAACCTGGTTTGGTTAACAGAGTAAACTAATGAAACTTGGATGGGTCTTGTATTACAAAAAATGTTGAACCATTGAGATGGCCAAAATTTTGTTGGCACCATATTGGAAATGAGGAATTGCGTCATGTTTGTATCCAATCCTAGTATGCAGTGTAAGTTTCCATAAAATGATGCATTGTGGGGTTGTTAGAGTGAAATTTAAAGTTCCTACTTGGGCAGTTGAGGTGCTGTGAAACACACAAAGGAGAAGTATGTGTAAAATAAGTTATTTTTGTATTAACTTATTCTGAATTGATTTTTTCTAGCAGCTACAATAATTGGATATAGGTACTAGAGATTTTATTTTTGTAGTTATGGCAAGAGGTCATTGTATGGGCATATGCATGCTAGATAATAAACATAACAATAACAAATTTACAGGACAACAAAATGAGAGAAAACCAAACAAATAGCATTAAATTCATTTTGAAAAGCACGATATATAGGTTCTTTGTGATCTAGATAACTATTTAAACTTTCATTTTTACAAAGATTCATCGCTAGATTATCCAAATCCATCTTTGTAAACCGATGCAATATTTTCTCCTCAACAATACACTTTATTATCAACTGATATGCAATCACTGGTTGTCTTGGCCTATACTGTGAGATCATGATTGAGATCATAAAAGAAAAAAATGACTGAAATATAGATCATATATAATAAACTGTATCTGCACTTGGAAAATTGATTCCAACCCCTCCCACCCCACTGCCTCAGTTGAAATAAGAAAAGTAAAAATTTCGTTATCTCGGATACTGAAGTTCTTTATTCAATGTTTCTTTTCTAATGTTGAAGTGCTCCCATCCATTCGACAATATACAAAATATAAGAAGTTCAAGAAGTCTCCTAGTATATCAAGCATCCCTATACACCTTGTTTCAATTGTGGAAGAACCTTTCTAATACCTGAAGCTTTCTAGATGCTCCAACTAGCATCTCAAATACCTTTCTTATGAAATCAGTCACCTGCTCTTGTCCTGGAAAAAGATATGATGATTTACAATCTCGAAGGAGGAGAATTTCTGGAATTATATTCAAGTATTAGTTGTAACAGGATCCAATAGGAATCATAAATTGGGGTTTGTTGAATAGCTGTCTCTTGAAAATAAATTATGGCACCTTGTGAAACAACTACATGAAGCCTTCCATATAATGCTCAAATAATAGAAGAAAGTGATGATTTCAATTGCCATGAAATTCGTAGAGGAAGAGAATAAATGGAAAGAAAATAATATTGTAATTTGTGATCATGTTCCTCCCATTTTCAAGCATATATGAGAGTTTTGCAATAGCTACAATAGATGTGAGGCAGCGCAGAACTGCTTTCTAGAGGTGCACGAGGTCTCAATTTTTATTGAAGTATCAATAAAAAGCATATTTGCACTTCCATATTCTACTAGACCTTCCCAACCTCTATTTGAATCTCTACAACATTTATGGAATTCATTGCCTTCTCAGATGAGTCTTGTCATGGCATTGTCCTCAATTGAATAAGAAATAATCCCACCTAAAAAAATTATAGTTCCTCCCAAAATGTGTTGCAGGACCAAATCACACATTCCTATAGGTTTTTCTGACCAAAAAACCACCTTGAATACAGACAAACAATCCCACAAAAATATGCAAGTCTGAGGCAGAAACTTGTCATGTTCCCTTGTTGGCTGCTCCATCAAATTTGCTTGACAAAGAAATTTCTGTTTTCAAACCAGTGACCCAACTTTTGGCCTCTGATAGGCAGGCCTGTTTCCCTGAAAATGTCTTTTTTTTTGGCTCCATTGATTTTCTATAACCAAGCACTGTAGAAAAACTTGAGTTAATTTCAAAATGCACCAAAAATCCTCAACGGAGTCCCAAAGTTGGCCCAAGACTTGCCTGATGGATTCGTCTTTTACAACATAAGGCTTCAACCAAGACTTGTCCAATGCTTGGAGCTTGTCATGATTATCTATTTCCAACCACCTTGAGGGTTGTTAAGGAAGTATGCATGGTCGTAACTCCTCCATGTCTCTCCTCTCCATGGTTTTGGAGAGGCAAAATTCAAATGAAGAGGGTGTATTATCATTGAAACCCAATAACACTGTCGAAGAGTTTCTATGATATATTTCAAAACATCCTAAGTTAGCAGCAGCTGGAATTGCCCGTGAAAATGAGATATTAGTTCCTTTTTTTTCAATTCTCTTATCTAACATTAGCTTTCTCACGTTGAATACATCATCCCATAGAAGTAGCATAGATGTTTGACAATGTCACATATGCTCCATTAAAGCGTCTCGAGTGGCCAAGGAGTTCAACCATGCATGCATGATGCTCCACTCTAGGCTTCACTTCAAAATTTCTACTAATTCGATTGAAATGATGCTAGCCTTCATCTACTGGTCCTGCATGGCCACAGGCAGATAAAATAGCAATGAAGGTGATATGGCCTACTTTAATGCCTTCTTCTTGTATTTCATAAAAGAGTTTCAAGGCATCTTCCTCATGCCCATGCATTTGATACCCACACTACAGAGCTACTAATCAGCACATGAAGGAAAAATAATTGCTACAGTAATAGAGTTAGGCTTCAATTCTGCAACATGCATTGAACTGCATATTTCCATGGATTCAGCACTATGACCAAATTGAGTATACCTCACAATATCTTCACTCCATTTAATTATATCTGGGTTCATTCCTATCATTTTGAAGTTGATAAAAGAGCCCCAACACCTCATCACAATATTCATTCAATGCATAACAAGAAATTACTGCATTCCATGAAATCAGATCCCTCTTTGGCATATTGAAAAACACTTCATATGTATCATCCATTTTTTTTGTTGCAGCATTGATAATTTTGCACAAGAAGCGAGAGCACTAGAAAATAGTGACTGAATTGGATTTCGCTCCAACCAGCTACATTTTAGAAAAGATCTCACTACACCACTATTGTGACCATTCAACTCATACTTGGATATCATCATGCTCCAATTTATCACACTGGGTTTTGACCTTCCCAGCTACATTTTTTCAAGTACCTTTCTTGCCTCTTCACAATTTCTAATTTCGAAATATCCTATAGTCATGGTGTTCCATGTAACTATGGATTTCCCTACCCTGATCTAGGGCCACAAATGTCAGTGCGTGCCTTGAGGACAATTGGAAAGGTGTGTTCCCACTAAGTCCTCCCTGTTGTGTTTGGTAATATAGTCTGAGGGCTTCCTGGCAGTTTCCATCCCTAACACAACTTCTAATAATAACATTCCATGTGGTAACATTTTTCTTGGGAATTTTGTTAAACACCTGGCTTGTGCCATTCATACTTCTACAATAAGCATACATGTAAAAAGTGCAGCAGGATGATCCAGGTGGATATTGGTGGTCACCTGCCTATTCCACTTAGGGCTCCACCATTGTCTATTTCAGTTTTTCAATTTCAGCACAATTTACTATTTTTAGTAGTTTTTCGGGTCCTAAACTTCCGGAGCCGTTTTGAGGCCCTAAATGACGTTTTTTGGGAAAACGGAGAGCAACATGGGTCCATGGACCGATGTTGTTCGTTCCAAATTTGTAGTCCTCGGATAGATCTTTCTAACGAGGTATGGTACGTGTCTAACGGAGATCGTATGCCAAAGTTACGCCCCTGGGAATTTGAAACACCAATTTACCCAAACGGGGCCCATAGTTTTGGCGCTTCATCTCCTAGGGTTAGGGTTTTGGCTGTTTAGGATTTCCCATTGTTTCTAAATGATAAATAGGCCCTCGAGCCTCATTGTAACTCAGTTCAGAGGCCTGTAGCCTCCACATCTCTTCTCAGAGATAGCTACCAGCGCCCTAGCTAGTTTTATTTCCATTCTGTCTGTAAGCAAATTTCAGTTCTTTGATATTAATGAAATGAAGTGTTATTTCCGCTGCATCTCTGTATTTATGGTTATATGTTTATTCTGTTGCGTTCCTGCATAAATCCGAATCAGTGGTATCAGAGCGGTCTACTTTTTCTCGATCCTTCTTTGCATGTCCCCAACGAGGTCGGGGTATAAGGAGCTAGGGCTTGATCTGGTGGAACCTTTGCAAGATCGGCCTCGCAAACCTCGACGGACGCCCATGGGGGACGAAAAGAAAGATGAGGGAGCAGGAGATCCTATCAAAATATTGCTCGAGGAGGCCCTCGAAAAACAAAGGAATGTGATGATGGATAGCTTTGCTCAGATCCTTCAACGGCTGCCCACCGGCGGCGCAGCTGCATCTAGTAGCCACTCTGGAGTTGCGACTCCCTTTAAGGTACAAGTAAATTTTGACATTCCCATATTTGAGGGTCAAATAGACGCAGATGCCGTAGATAGATGGTTGAATCTATTAGAAGGATATTTCTCTGTTCATGACTTTTCAGACCGGGAGAAGATTATTTTTGCACTCCTCAGAGCTACCCCCCATGTTAAGGACTGGTGGGAAACCTACTGTGAGAACAAGGACCAGACAGAACCCTCTCTGTTCTCGGCCGTACCAACTTGGAATTCTTTCTGAGACGCCGTCAAGGAACAGTACTATTCCGTGGGGAGCTATGAGGACAAGTACATACAATGGACCACGCTGCGACAACAAAGGGATCAAGATGTGCATGAGCTGACGAATCTGTTCCATACCCTGCGCACAAAGTTGGGTATCAAAGATTCATAGAAACATCTGGTGCTAAAGTATCGCAGCTGTCTACACAGATACATTCAGGAGGAAATGGAGTTCCTCGACATCTCCTCGCTTGGTACGGCATACCGGTATGCTGCCAAGATTGAGCAGAAATTCAAATAGAAGAAGCGAGACTTTGGATCTGTGAATCAAAAGCAAGGAAAAGGTGCTTCCAAACCGCAGAACAAAGGACAGAGCATGGCGGCTAAAGACAACCCGTCAAAGCCACAAGAAAAGAACAACACCGTAAAGCCAAAGAAGGACACGGGAAAGTGGTGTGAGCTCCATAAGAGCTCCACTCACAACACAAGTGAGTGTCGGGCCAAGCAGTCGCTAGTGGCCGAGATGAGGGCTTCTGAGTCAGATGCATGCTCCGACTCCGAATCAGAACCTGAAAAGGGGAATGAAAAAGGGAAACAGATTATTGATGCGGAGCCCAACGCCACTGTTGCCACTACAAAGGTCCAGAAGGAGGAACCGGAAGATCGAGAGGAGGAGGAACGTCTCTTCCACTCCCAGATGTGGGTAAAGGGCTCCCCTGTACAGTTCATTGTCGACAATGGGAGCCAAAAGAACCTCATTTCAGCAGACGCCGTGAAGCGGTTGGGCTTGCCGACCACAGCTCACCCACATCCATACACCATCGGGTGGCTTCACCAAGGGCGAGATCTCTGCGTTAGCCAACAGTGCCGCCTTCCCTATAGCATCAAGCCCTTCACGGATGAGGTATTATGTGACGTTGCTCCTATTGATGTTTCTGATGTATTATTAGGACAACCATACTTGTGGAAGCATCATGTTGTGTATGAGTCTCGACCTCGTGCTGTTATTGTTACTTTGGGAAATAAGTTGTACAGGATACCAGAGGTACCACCTCCTGCCGCTATCTCTTTGGTTACTGCAAAACAATGCAGTAAGCTCATTTCCCAAACCAGGAAATTCGTTTTCCTGATGATCCGCCCCCAGGGCAAGAAGAAGATGGTGGCCACGACCTCCAGACAGGGCTCCTCTGCACAGCAACAACAAATGGATAAGGTTGTGGAGGAGTACGGGGACATATTCACCTCACCCACAGGGGTTCCTCTGCACTGTCAGGTCAAGCACCCGATTGATCTGACCCCCGGTGCGCCGCTACCTAATGGACCGATCTATCGGCGCTCTGTTTTGGAGAATGATGAAATCAAGAGGCAGATTCAGGAGCTGTTGCAGAAAGGTCACATCAGACCAAGTTCATCGCCCTGTGGGAGCCCGATCGTGTTGGTACAGAAAAAGGATGGGACATGGAGACTCTGTATTGACTATCGGGCGCTGAACAAGATCACTTTCCGGAATAGGTACCCAATCCACGGATTGATGACCTTCTGGACCAACTCCAAGGTGCAAAATATTTCAGTAAGATCGACCTGAAGTCTGGGTATCACCAGGTACCAATTGAACCCTCTGATGTGTGGAAGACTGCCTTCAAAGCTAAGGAAGGCCTTTTTGAATGGCTGGTCATGCCTTTAGGGTTGACGAATGCTCCCGCAACCTTCATGAGGATGATGGACGACATCTTGCGGCCATTCACCAACTCATTCGTAGTGGTGTACTTGGATGACATTCTGATCTTTAGCAAGACTTGGGAAGAGCACCTTCATCACATCCGACAAGTCCTCCAAACACTGCGGCAACACAAGTTGTGT
Source organism: Pinus albicaulis (assembly GCA_034641835.2). Taxonomy (NCBI): domain Eukaryota; kingdom Viridiplantae; phylum Streptophyta; class Pinopsida; order Pinales; family Pinaceae; genus Pinus; species Pinus albicaulis. Next base: position 681,468,492 of record CM076580.1, on the reverse strand, counting down.
GCCAATTTGGGGAAGTGCACGTTTGGCATGACCCAGGTTCAATATCTGGGATACATTATTGATGAAAGGGGGGTGCATGTGGATCCAGCCAAGATCCAAGTCATTCAGGATTGGCCAGCCCCAACCACTATAACAGAGCTTCGCAGCTTTCTGGGTCTTGCTAATTTCTATCGAAGGTTCGTGTTGGGATTCTCTCATATCACTTGGCCCTTGAGTCAAGTCACCAAGGGAGGAGCGAGAGCAAAAAATTTTTGGTCGGAACCTCAACAGAAGGCGTTCACAGAACTGAAAAACCGCCTCTGTTCTGCCCCAGTGCTCACTTTACCGGACTTGCAACAACCATTTGAGATCGAGACAGATGCCTCTGACTATGCTATTGGGGCAGTTCTTACTCAACAGGGACATCCAGTGGCATTTCACAGTGAGACATTGTCTGACACAGTTCGCAAGTATCCCACTTATGACAAAGAAATGTATTCCATTGTGAAAGCTTGTTGACAATGGAAGCATTACATTTTGGGGAAGGAAACAATCATCCACACAGACCACCGGCCCCTGCAGTTCATACAGACACAAGGGAAGTTGGAGAATGATCGCCATCAGAAGTGGTCCACATATCTGCAACAGTTTCATTTGAACATCAAGTACAAGAAGGGTAGCACCAATAATGTTGCAGACTGCCTCAGCCGACCACCGATCGTGGCGCTCACCAGCGTGCTCAACTCTTGTGGGCACGAGACTTCTGATTGGCCGCTTCTCTATGAGAGTGACCCAGAATTCGGCCACACTTACAAGGCACTCTTGGGGGGCACGCAAGTTCCAAATTTTCACCTCAAAGATGCACTTTTATGTCACCTGGGACACCTTTGTGTTCCTTCAAGCGAGCGTGCCAAGATGATATGGGAAGCACACTACAGTCGAGTCGCTGGGCATTTCGGGGTCGAGAAAACAGTAGCAATACTTCAGAAGTATTTCTATTGGCCGAACCTTCGAAAGGATGTCGAGAAGCACATCAGATCCTGCACTGCTTGTGCCATTGCCAAACCGACCATCAAGAAGCAAGGCCTATATACTCCTCTACCTACCCCTAGTCGACCTTGGGAATCCATCTCCATGGATTACATGTCGGGCCTGCCTTCTACTAAGCAGGGAAATGACTGTGTTTTTGTGGTCGTCGACAGATTCTCGAAGATGGCCATTATGGCGACCTGCAAGAAGAATATCACAGCAGAAGCCACTGCTAAACTCTTCTTTGAACGAGTGTGGGTGCACTTTGGGATCCCACAGTCTATCATATCAGATCGGGATAGCAGGTTTCTCAGCACATTTTGGTCCAGCCTCTGGTCGATGTTGGATACCAAGCTCACCAAGTCCACAGCTTTCCATCCCCAAACAGATGGCCAGACAGAGGTCGTCAACGGAATGATTGTACACATTCTGCGCATGTACAATTCAAAGCATCCACGCACATGGGACGAGAGCCTCCCTTATGTACAACATAGTTATAATCGGGCTCTCCACGGTTCAATCGGCCATAGCCCCTTTCAGGTGGGCTTGGGATTCCAGCCACTATGTCCCATTGACGTAGCCATGCCATTTGCAGCTGCTCAGGCCAATTCAGCTCATGTCCAGTCTGAAGTTGACAAAGCCAGTAGCTTCATCGAGCGCATTCAACACATCCGCCAATAGGTTCATGATATATTGGACAGAGCCAATGCCAAGTACAAACAACGCCATGATCAACACCGGGTGCCACACAACTTCCAGGTGGGTGACAAAGTATGGCTACATTTGCAGAAGGAGCGCCTCACTGGACCCCACCGCAAGCTTCGCCCACTCCGATACGGGCCGTACACCATCACCAAGGCTGTAGGGAACAATGCATTCGAGCTCGGTATTCCACCATTCCTTGGTCTGCACCCAGTCTTCAATGTGGATCGCCTTCGTCCTTACTTCCCACCTCTACTGGACACCTCGGACATTGCAGAACAACTCACACCAACTGAGTTAAATCCAGACTGCATGGAACAGGCCACCACAGATTGCATCATGGACATGCAAATCAAGAACACTTGCCAACAGAAGATCCAACTATATCGGGTTGTCAAAGCTGGCCAACTCCTGCACCAAGGAAAGTGGTTCACCAGGGACCAAGTTCAGCAGAAATTTCCTCATCTCATGGAGGAACTTAACGCAATGGGGACCATTGCTTCCTAAAGGGGGAGGAATGATCCAGGTGGATATTGGTGGTCACCTGCCTATTCCACTTGGGGCTCCACCATTGTCTATTTCAGTTTTTCAGTTTCAGCACAGTTTACTATTTTTAGCAGTTTTTCGGGTCCTAAACTTCCAGAGCCGTTTTAAGGCCCTAAACGACGTTTTTTGGGAAAACAGAGAGAAAAATGGGTCCATGGACCCATATTGCTCATTCCAAATTTGTATTCCTTGGATAGATCTTTCTAACGAGGTATGGTACACGTCTAACAGAGATCGTATGCCAAAGTTACGCCCCTGGGAAGTTGAAACACCAATTTACCCAAACGGGGCCCATAGTTTTGGCGCTTCATGTCATAGGGTTAGGGTTTTGGCTGTTTAGGATTTCCCATTGTTTTTAAATGATAAATAGGCCCTCAAGCCTCATTGTAACTCAGTTCAGAGGCCTGTAGCCGCCACATCTCTTCTCAGAGATAGCTACCAGCGCCCTAGCTAGTTTTATTTCCATTCTGTCTGTAAGCAAATTTCAGTTCTTTGATATTAATGAAATGAAGTGTTATTTCCACTGCATCTCTATATTTATCTTTATATGTTTATTCTGTTGCGTTCCTGCATAAATCCGAATCACAGGATCACCCGAAAAGAGGCAAATTAGTGATATGGGAATTTCAATCTACATGAGCAATTCTGGCCTTGTATCGATCTCAGATTCAATCCAGTACACCCTTATCTACATCTTAAGCCATTTGGGATTAAACAACTCTATCAACATCACATTAGGATTCAAGTACAACTTAATGTGCCCAATAAGAAACACCCTTTGGGTGAGATAGACCCATGAAAAAGAGTCTACCAACACCTGCAGAACCTGGCTATCTTTATATCTCTTTTTTGTTTTCAAATCTATTTACATCCCACCTTATTTAAAAGAGTCTGTTGATGCTGATCATTATTGGATGACTCTAATTTTCCCATACGTTATCAAAGGACTTTCCAAAACTACTGCATGTTTTGATCCTACTTTTTCTTCTTTACCCTCTGCCTCAAAAGTCTCTGGGCGAGAATTCAAATCTAAGTTTAGCCTGGACCAGATTCTATCATTATTGGGAGTTGGAATTTTTGTCAATCCCATTAAGGATGTCGAATATGGGGTGGAAGAATTGCACCAGAGGTCAAAATCTGAGAAGTAAATCTAGTGAATGGGTGATTACTTGAAGAGTCCGAGAAAGATGCAAACACAGCAGGAAAATAGGTAGAGCTACATCCAGAGAGGTGCCCAATGTACAGAAAACCAAGTGACTGAATTGGATCTTAAAATGTTGTAGTTGTAGATGACAACAATCCAGTAGGTGGCCTATATATATCTGCATGGAATGAAGGAATGTCTTGCGCTTTCCCTACACTGAAGAATGTCTGGGGAACAATAAAAAAAAATGGATATTTTTGCTTCACAGGTGCATATGCTGGCATTGCAACTACAGGAATTGGTCCTCCAACTTGAGACCAAAGTGTCATATTTCATTTCACTAGCCAGTATACTATTGTGAACATTACCTCAGCTCAAAACATATTTGGAATAGACTTCCTCTGCAACTTACACCTAGCCATCTTTGTGATAGTACAGTTTTGCCTCTCAACCAATACATTTTGTTGTGGAGCGTAAGGTGTAATATATTGTCTTTGGATCCCATCTTTAGCAAAAAAATTATTGAAATATTTTAAGTAGAATTCCCCACCAGTATCATATCTAAGAGAGGCAATATGAAAACCTAACTATTTCTCTATTAATGCTTTGAACTTTTGAAATTCATTAAACATGTTATATTTTAATTATAGAAAATATACCCACATTTTTCTACTAAAATAATTAAAAAACGGAAGGAAGTACCTAGCACCAGTGGTTGATGTCATGTTCATTGGTCCACATATGTTTGAAAGTACCAACTGAAGGACCCTCTATGCTCTCCAAGCTTGTCCTTCATAAAATGGTATTCAATGTAGCTTCACTGCCCGACAAGCTCTGCAAACTCTTTGGATCTTCTATAGAATGTTCGGAAGTCCATCTACTAGTTTCTCTCATGGAAACTAAGAGAGATAGGTCAAGTTGAGGTGCCAATACCTATGATGCCATAAGGGTGCTAGATTTTGCAAAAAAAATTACCTTTAACTTACAATTTCTAATAAGATCAATATTAAAAAATATGAAGATAGTGAAAGCTAAGAGATTCATCTAAAATGCATCATTATAATCTTGGACATAGAAAGCACTCATAATTGCATAGTTTCCCAAAAGGTCAACATTTTAAGGGCTTCTTTCCTAATTCAAAATCGCTGAAGATATATAAAATAACTATTTCATTTGTCCTACAATTCCAATAATGCACATGGCAAGCTTCTCTGCAAATCTCTTTTGTTGCATATGATAGGCCTCTGAATAGACTAAGCTTGTACTAGCATAATGCAAACATGACCCAGAAGTCACCACTGTGTTTTGGTTTCTGAAGACTACTGCATTATTTAATGACTAGTGAAGTATCAACCAGTGAATAAGTTTCAAGCTTTGGAGAAGTCACAATATATATTATAATTTTGTCTTGTAGATTGGCCTCTTGACCAATTTTTTCTAAGAATGCCTCTTATGAAAAAATGAGTTCTTTCCTAACAGGTTATAACTTATGACCCTCTTGAAAATACCAGGTTCACGAGAAAATTGGAAGCAAATATCTAATGCATGCATCATGCTACCACTACAAGCCATTGCAGAAAATAGAAACCAAGGTGAAAAAGGATCTACAGCTACATTGTAGACGTGTTACAGTGACAAACTTTCTTGAATGTCTATTCTCCAACATCCATAGCATTACCACAAATAATCATAGTTTGTATTTAACTCCAAATAATATACATTCCAATAAGAAGTTTTCAATCATAGTTTTACTTTGTGGCAATGATTTTCCTTATGCCCTGCTCTCATTTTCAGTCAAAAACAAGATTTCCTATATTGATGACGTTCCTACTGTAATATGACCAACTATCGAACAACCATCTCACTGTAATTCTAGATAAAATGAGTAGTGTACCCAAATAATATCTTTGCAAGCATATCATTGTCACTCACAAGCTTGTGCCATGTGGACCACAACCTAGATTTATTGTCATTTTGAGCTTGGTACTCCTACAGTCCCAATACAATGCTTAGAGATATTGCCAATACATAGAGATCACCATACATGTACTAACCAAAAGGGTCATACTGTGTTCCTCTAAGTCAGGATCATATTTACACTGTAGTCATCAGTGTCAAGGAGATAAGCTGTCATGATACATAGTGATATTTTCATACTTTGATATCAAGGAAATTCTGTCAATGCACATGATATTCAAATTTATTAGCATTGAAGGTACTCCTTTATTGGTGAGAGATTACAATGCACTGTAATCAAATTCCTTCAACACAAGAATTTTGTCAGTCCTTGAAACGGTTAGAAATTGGAATGAAGCTTGAATGGTCCACTTCAATGAGATTGTGACAGAGTATATATATAGAACCTTCCACAAATTTCAAACGACTCTGGAAACTCTAGAAGTGAGCTTTAAGGACTGAGACTTGATAAATACTAGCCTCAGTGATTTATTTGCAAGATTTGTGCCTTTAAAAAGAGATATGTTATAAGCAGCCTCCTTATGAGTTTGATCACATTAGTCACCCAACCATGTCACTATCACAGGCCAAGATGAGTTTGTACTATTAAAACTTGTATGATTTCCACTGAATTAATACAGATTAACCTAGGATGTAGATCGAACAACAAAGAGCTACAGATCCAATTCCATATGGCCACAGATCAGAGCTTCGCAGATCCAAGAATTATCATGAGGTCACCAAAGATACATTGTGTAGAAAATCTTCAAACTAGAGAGTTATAGTTCAACATAAGTCCACTTCATTCCAACGATTGACAAGATTCTCTTGAAACCAAGACTAGAATTTGAAAACTTTCAAACCACCGATCTCTTTCAAGGCAAATGACCCTATAACAAAACAGAATGAATCCCAGATGCCCCAAAACTCACCCGAAGCCAAAAAAAATATTTTTCAATGCCACAGGAATAGTCAAAGAAAATTCCACAGGAGTGGCCTTCATGCAAGGTTAATGAGCTGGGAAAGAAAGTAGTGCAAGTGACACCAATGAAACCACACATAAAACAACTAAATCACATTATTCATTCCTTTTTGGCTGTAGAGATGATGGGCTTCTTTTTACTGGACCAAAATTAAAAAATACAGGAGGTCGAGCCAAAACAAAAAAACAAAAGAAGGCCCTTCGATCTTATTTACAGAAAAAACTTTGCTTATTTGCTTGCCATAAGAGAGATACCAGTAAACAGGGAATGAGAGACATGCGGTAGAATGTCGAAGTTGAGCGAGGCTTGCATATTGACTGGGAGTGAATAGAGATTAGTGTGAGTCAACCAAACTTGAAACAAAGAGTCTTGATTTTCATCTGAATCCTCAGATCACAGTTGCCATCCAAATCATGAATAAAGAGCTGAACTAATGCGGAACTGATCCTTTACACATTGGACTGAAATTGAGTCTCTGATTAGGGCTATTAAAATTAAAGGGCTTTCTCTCTATTTTTGGTTTGAATATTTCAAGATCCCCTTCTTGTGCAACATTCCACAATCCATAAAGTCTAGTCAACAAAGTTCTTCTAGGGTTTTCTTTATTTTCCACTCTTGCTTGGGCTTGTCTTGTCCTAGCTCTTATCCCATGTTAATTTAGATTAACATGTTCTTGCTTAACACAGTAACTTAAAATTCCATATAAGCCCATTATACTTTTATTAGCACTGAATCATTTTCCATTGATATAAACTTAATAAAGAACATGTATGATTGATTCAGAAGACAAGCCAAGATAAGAGAACACAAGTATGTGGCACAATCCAGGGAAAAACGCCAAGATGGGGAAAACCCTTCATCATTTCTTCTTATTATTAAAATAAAATGTCCAACAGAGAGAGAGAGAGAGAGAGAGAGAGTACAATAAGAATGACTTGCCAATTTGAAACAATCAATATGTAATAATGATCACGAGTAAGGGTTTGCTATCAGCTGAATACAACACTCTTTTCTTCATACCCAGACCTCCTTAATCACTGCATATTTCCTTCAATTATTATGGTTCAACTTTGCTGCCAGCGTAGGCTAGAAGATAGCCCTTTGGCACATCATCTACTTATTTGATCAGGAGAAAATAGGCCTATGGCCTACCAGTTGCCCAGAATGTGAAAATTCCTAGATCTGAAAATCTTAGCAATCCTACTGCAACTATCTGAGCTTACTTCTCCTATTATGTAAATTACATTTACAAAATTAATTCAGATTGCATCATGAATTATTGAAGTAAACTACTGAAGTAGCCTACACTTAATTAAATATGATTCTAAAACAGGGAAATTGAGCAAGAAATAAATCACACATAGGACACCTTTATTTTGGACTAAGTCCTAGGAAAAACTCAATGTGGGAAAACCAGTGTAGCAAATTCTAAGGATTTGTTTATTAAGCAGCAGTTTCTGAATACAATCTTCAGATGCCTAGTTGGCTATCTAGTACATAGAAATCATGACAGACAAAAATATAGTGATTGTTACCTCACACTTCAAGTCCCGGCTAATCCAGATCTGAATTGGCGAAATCCCAGCTCCCTCTGCATTGCATCTGCGCAGTAGATGCATAAGCCTATGTGGGCATGGCTGTGGATTGTGTCACCTCTTCTCTGAATCAATCTACCTCTCGGAAAATCAATTTTAATCCCTCCCAGCTCAAAACCGTGATCTCCAGCAAAAACTCAGATTGTCTCACGGAAACACTGCATAGTCCCTTTGTGGGTATGTGTCACCCCTTTTGGGGGTTGTATCACACCTCCTAGTGGCTCCGTTGCTTCTTATATTGGTTATGATGTCTCTCTGTTATGTACTCTTAGTCCTAGAGAATATCCTTCGACCAATAACTGCCTCTGCCCCTCACTGAACTGAATCACTTAGATCTGATCTTCATCTGAGCACTGCTTCGTTAGAAGAATTCAATCCCAAGGTTCACTCAGTGTGTCTTTCCAACTGAAAATGATAGTAGATATTACAGGGTAAGCAACTAAATAGGTAGTACGCATGATATGCTATTCCATAATTCACTACCTTTCCCATTTATAAAATAGTTTCTACAACAATTCTACTGCATATTAGTTCTTTATGTTGCTATTTATTGAGATTTTGGCTCACACATGGATTACAATCACCCTTTCCACATGAGATACATATGGCTTATGCAATTGGCATACCATTGCTGTTACTGTAACTAACATTTCTTGATAAGAAGTTACAGTTGAAACATTGAATTTACTTGTTTCGGCTTCCTAATTGTTATGTATGCCATATATAACACAAGCTGTCCATTGGGATTCATACGTGACCAAATGAAAAAGGCTTTAACTTTTTCTAAATGCAAAAATGTGACAGGCTGTGATTGGAGGGATTTTGTGCAAATTATAATGAAAAATAAAAAAGTGAAGGCCTGCACCTCCAGTGTAGTGATAGCAGGGTTTCCTATTTATAATCTTCTAGAGTTATTATTATTATTATTTGTTCATTTCTTTCTGACTATTTCTCCCTGGTTAAGGTGTTTCTCAATTTTTTCAACTCTGAATGCTAAAAACGCTACTTGATGTCTTGTAGTGGAAACACCTCACAACTTAGCATAGGTCCAAGATCTAGTTCTGGTACAATAGCGCAAATTGTGGAATATTTGGTAAGTGCCTGCTACTGAAAGCCTTGTCACTGTGACCCAAGTTATATTTGGCCACAACTAGAAGGTTAGTGCATTGGGAAAAGAGAATTTTTTGTGCGTTGAAGCTGCACACAGGGCATATTTTTGCAAGCCCTTTTTCCCATCATGTGCAAGAGAAATTTGCATTTGCAAGATGCACATAGTATTCTCTTTGCCCAATAAAATAAACTTCTAGTGTTGCATGATCTTCTAGCCTCTGTAGACTAAGGAAATGTCCAGAACTTTGTCACTCTTGGTTCGTAGTTATCCTGTGAGTTTAGTCTGATTGCAAGACTTTTTCCTTCACATTCCTTCTCAATGTTTTTTCCATAACCTCAGAGCTACTCGTGTTTGGGGTTGTTACCTAGATATTTCTTGGAGTCTGGAGCAACCTCCTGATATGCTGGCAGTATTTCTATACCTCCAGCAGGTATATCACTTATCATAGGCATTTTTGTTTCTCCAAAATGCCATTACTCTCGCAAAAGGGTGCATTCTAATTTAAGATTCTTTCTCCCACAACTCAACATGTTGTGTGCAATGTGGTGCCTATTGGGTGATTTCGATGGCTTCTACAATGTGGTGCCTACATGTTGACAATTTCTAGTATTGATTGTTCATTAGTATATTGAAAAATTCATCGTCGGGGATTAATGTCTCAATTTTATCAACTGTCTCTTGTTTCATATTCAACACAAGATGGAATTTGCATGCACTCAGTTAATTGGAGCAAGGCTTTCTGGCTTGCCTTGAATATTGAAAGCAAGTTATAGAAGCGATCCCTAAAGATGGAGCATCATTGACAACAATTAAAGCTCCTCTCAGCGGATGTTTTCTAATCCCCCTTCTTCTGCTCCTTCCCCTTGTCATCTTAATTTGTTTACAAGGCATGACAAAGATGCCCATAAGTCTAAATTTTAGCCCAAAATCAATTGTAATGATAGTGGAAATGTTACGAGAATATTTTTATTATCACTAATGATCTTCCCATTCTAATGAGGGATGTCTTAAGCAAAGAGTTCTCAACACATATTTCAGTGGCTGATCAAAAGGAAGGAGAAGGTTAAAATGATTATATTCAACAATCCCAGTTACATAAGTGGTTGTTATGGACTTCCCAATCCATGGTGGGAATGCCTCTGCTACTAAGTACGGTAATTCTAACAATTCAAAAAAAAATGGAAAAACAATTCTAAGCCCACAATTAGTCTTAATCATCATTGACTACTTCCACTTTAGTGAGGATGCTTTGTTTGTGTGTGTTGCATTATAGTTAATGGTAGTGATAAAAATCTTATTTCACAAGATCATGTTACTTTTCTTAATTTTCCTTCAAAATGTTAACCTTGGTCCTAAAATTGTAGGGTTGGATGAAGGATAAGGAACCAATGCAAGTTATGAAGGTTCGTCGATTCACTTTTCTATTGACTACTCTTTGATAGTATTAAGTATGATGGTACTCTTGTTGTTAGATTCTATATTACTAGTATAGTCCTTATTGTTATTAGTTTAACCCCTTATTGTTATTATTGGCACCCATGTAACCCTCATTTTGTTATTATTGTGCCCATAAATTATTATTGTTAGGTTGGCTAGGATTACATTGTGGCCCACTAGGATTACATTATGGCCATGGGGACTCTATATATAGAAAGGAGGTTTGTAAATTGTATCATCCAAGAATTGTTCATTTATGTAATGTATTGGAGGTCACCCCATCGAAGTGGATTATTTCTAAGGCATTGATATCTCTTTTCTTCTATTTTTGGAGCTGGTTACACAACATTTGGTATCGGAGCTTTGGATTCTAGGGTTTCGCTGCTCCAAGCAGGTCATCGTGGCATTTTCGCTATAACTTTTCTATGAAGTTTCAGAAGCTTAAATTTTTAGGGTGCGAAGCCGAAATCCTAAGGAAGATTGTCTAAAATTTTTAGAGATTGGTTCGAAATATTTTTGGAGATATGATCTGTGGAAGTTAGGTATTTTTCAAGCTCTAAATGACTCATCGTGGAATTTGTGCTATAACGTTTTTTCCTACGAAGGTTCAGAATCTGAAATTTTTAGGGTGCGAAGCTGAAATCCCTGACTCGTCGCAAAATTTCAGAGCTTGGTTTCATAATTTTTTGGAGATATGATACGCAGGTAGTGCTTTTAGGCTCCCGAATTTCATCTCAAGAGGTGATTGTGGGAAAAGTTCAATAACTCTCTCTGCGAAGCATCGGATTGGAGTGCTGTAAAAAGTGGTCACAATTACACGGACTTTAGTTTCTTGACTATCAATTTCAGAGGTGAAGAACGAAATAGTGACACGTGGCAAGTAGTACAAGTTCACTCTACTGAACCAGTCCATAATTAGGTCATTGTGGGATATTGGACATAACTTTGTCTTGGAGAATCCAAATCAGGTCACACCTGTGGCATTAAAAATAGAATTCATAGGGCTACTTCAGTGCTGAATTTTAGATATTGAAGAGCTGAAATCACAGAGATAATCACTTTTCAATATCGAGCTCCTCAAAAGCAAGAAAAAGGTGTGTATTTTTTTCTGAATTGCATAAGTCTTGTTTGAAAAATCAATTTGAATTGATTCTAAGGGCATATTGTAGAATAGATATCAGTATTGGGTTCTAAAAAATTTACTGTAAAATAATTTAACACCACTAAGTATGAGAGAGAATACTATGACTCATGAATATGAAGAATTGCAACATGATCTATCAAAATTACAAGAGCAAGTGCACCAAATTTCGCTCTCACAAAGAGAAGCAAAAAATGAAATGGAAGTTTTGAAAAAAGGCGTGGAAGAAAAGATGGATGGTGTGAAGAATAATATGGATGGTTTGAAGAAAGGTGTGGAATCTAAGATAGATGGCATGGAAGCTGGCATGGAATATAAGATGGATGACATGGAAGCTCAAATGGAAAACATGAAGAATGATCTAAAAGTAGACATAGAAGGTTTGACAAAGTTGATACAAGAAATGTTTCCTAATGGTGAAAAGATAGTAGAGGAAACTCATGATGAGAAAAAAATAAATGTTAATCGTGATTTCATAAACTCTAATGTTAGCGGGAAGAACCACCATATTCCAAAAATGGATATGAGGAAGTTTGATGGAAAGGATCCTGTAACATGGATACTACAGATGGAGCAATATTTTGATCTCCATAACGTGCAAAACACACAAAAAGTACGCATTGCAACTTTACATTTAGAACAAAATACATTTGTATGGTATCAATGGCTTTGCTCCCGTAAAAAAATTGTCACTTGGTCAATTTTTATGGAGGAAATGATAGCGCATTATGAGGATACAAAGAGCAACACCTTCTTTAGCCAAGTGATAAATCTCAAACAAAAGGGTTTAGTGGGGCAGCACATTGAGGACTTCCAAAAATTGAATATAAGGGTAACTGATATTCCAGAGGAACACAGGATTGATATTTTCATAGGCACTTTAAAGGATAACATTCAACATGAAGTTCGCGTTCTGGAACCTGATTCATTGGAGAAGGCATTCAGGTTGGCAAGAAAAGTTGAATGTAAAATTATGGCGACAAGGAAGCCTACCACTCAATTCTATAAAGAAGGAAGTGTTTCTACGCCTATATTTCCACAACCTACAAGGTTGACACCACAACAATTGGAAGAAAAAAGAGCAAAAGGACTTTGCTATAGTTGTGATAGAAAATACACTAAAGGTCATAAGTGTGCTGAGAAGAAATTATTTTACATAGATTGTGAAGAGGAAGAAGAAAATGAACAAGAAGAGGATATACACCAGGAACCAGCCCTAGAAGAGGAAGAAATGAATCCGACCATATCGTGTAATGCAGTGGCAGGAATTACCACTCCTCAAACTCTCAAGATAAAAGGACAAATCAAGAAGAAAAAGGTAATAGTGTTGATTGATTCAGGTAGCACCCATAATTTTATTCATTGTAAGGTAGCCAAGCAATTAAATTGTTTCCTATACCCAGCACCAGAATGTCAAGTGATGGTTGCAAATGGAGGAACTATAAATTTCTCTGGAAAATGCCATTAAGCTAACCATGGGGGAATATGTATTGACTAGTCCAATGCTTTCCATTCCTATGGGAGGTGCTGATGTTGTACTAGGAGTACAATGGTTACAATCTTTGGGGACGGTAGCTTTTAATTTTCAAGAACTTTTCTTGAAATTTTTTTCGAAAGGAAAGGAAGTCGAATTACGGGGTATCGCAGGGAAGCCGGGAAAGATAATAAGCTCTAATGTCATGACAAAGCTTCTGAAGAAAGAACAACGAGGCGTAATTGCACAATTATGCTCACTAGAAGTTCCAACATCAAAATCATCTATTTTTGCAGATCTCCAAAAAGTATTGGACAATCATTTCAAGGTGTTTGAAACTCCCAATGGAACCCCACCTATTCATAATCATGATCATTCTATTCATTTGATTCTAGGAATTGTTCCTCCAAACATCGGGCCTTATAGATATCCTTATGCCCAAAAGAGCGAAATTGAACGTATGATTACAGAAATTTTAGAGGCTGGTATGATTCAACCTAATCAAAGTTCTTTCTCTGCCCCAGTAGTATTGGTGCACAAGAAGGATGGATCATGGCGCATGTGTTCGGATCATAGGGAGCTCAATAAGCTCACCATTAAATATAAATTTCCCATTCCTGTGATTGATGAATTATTGGATGAATTACATGGAGCAATTTATTTTACAAAGTTGGATCTTCGTTTAGGATATCATAAAATTAGAATGAAGACTCAAGATATTCCGAAAAAAACATTTCGAACTCATGATGGTCATTATGAATTTTTGGTCATGTCTTTTAGCCTTACCAATGCACCTTCTACATTTCAAGGGTTGATGAATTCCATTTTCAAACCCTTCCTTAAAAAAATTTTTCTAGTATTTTACTATGATATTCTAATCTACAGCAGGTCTTGGAAGGATCATGTTCAACATGTTGACAGGGTGCTCAAAATATTGCAGGAGAAACAATTATATGCAAAAACATCCAAATGTTTCTTTGGAGTACAAGAGGTGGAATATCTGGGTCATATTGTATCTCACAAGGGTGTTAAAGTAGACCTAACAAAATTAAAGCCATTAAGGACTGGAAAGTCTCACAACCATAAAGCGATTGCGAGGATTTTCTCGGGTTAACGAGGTATTATCGCAAGTTTGTTAAGAATTGTAGGAGAATAGCAAGCGCCTCTAACAACATTATTGAAAAGATGCATTTTCATGGACTCACAAACAACTAAGGCCTTTGAACATCTTAAAGAGGCAATGTGTCGAGCACCAGTCTTAGCTATGCCAGACTTCACAAAAACCTTTATTGTGGAATGTGATGCCTTAGGAAATGGAATTGGTGTTGTTTTAATGCGGGAAGGAAGACCCATTGCTTTTGAAAGTTGTCCAATAAAAGGGAAGTATTTACAGAAACCTATTTATGAGAAGGAAATGTTAGCAATACTACATGTACTAAAGAAATGGCGAACTTACCTAATGGGAAGACACTTCAAGGTAAAAACTGATCATGATAGTCTAAAAAAAATTTTGGAACAAAGACTATCTTCAAAAGAGCAGCAAAAATGGGTCACAAAGATGTTGAGTTATGTCTTTGAAATAATCTACAAAAAAGGAAAGCTTAATCTTGTTGCAGATGCACTCTCAAGAAAGAATGAAGAGGTGGAAGCATTGCTTTGTGCCATTTCTATTATCCAACCAGATTGGATAACCGAAGAAGCAGAAGATGAATGGCAGAATGACAAAGATGTTATGGGCACTCATTCAAAATTTGCAGCAAGATCCTAGTACATCTAATACATTTAGTTGGAAAAATGATTCCTTATGGTACAAAGATCGCTTATATCTTTGTAAGAATTCCCAACTAAAACAAAAGATTCTAACGGAATTGCACACTTCTCCTTTAGGAGGACACAGGATTTTTAAAAACTTACCACAAGGCGAAGAAAGAATATTTTTGGGATGGCCTTAAATCTGATATTCAAAAGTTTGTGGCGAAATGTTTGGTTTGAAAACAAAATAAAGTTGAGACAATTAAGACCCCGGGTCTTCTACAACCTTTATCCATTCCAAGTCAACGTTGGGAGGAGATTTCGATGGATTTTATCACAGGTTTACCTAAGTCTGAAGGAAGAAGTGTCATCATGGTGGTAGTTGATAGACTTACCAAGTATGCACACTTTTGTGCATTATCTCATCCATTTAAAGCAAGTATAGTTGATACTACATTTATGGACACAATTCAAAAGCTACATGGAAACCCAAAGATTATTGTGAGCGACAAAGATCCCATTTTTACTGGAAATTTTTGGACGGAGTTATTTTCTTATTTGGGTACTCAAATAGCTCATAGATCATCTTATCATCGTAATTCTGATGGTCAAACTGAGATAGTGAATAAATTTTTTCGAAGGATATCTCCGTTGGTTTGTATATGATAAACAAACACAATGAGTCAAGTGGTTACCTCTCGTGGAATGGTGGTATAACACTTCCTTCCATGCTGCAACAAAAATGACCCCATTTATGGCACTTTATGGATATCATCCACCATCCATCACATCATCTTTAAGAGAAAATTCAAAGGTTCAAGCAGTGGAAGATCACATCGAGCATCAACAAGAAGTTCTCCAACTCTTAAGGGATAACCTAAATTTTGGCACAAAATCAAATGAAACAATAGGAAGATCAACATCGTAGTGAGAGAATTTTTGATGTAGGAGATTGGGTATTTTTACAACTACAACCATACAAAAACATTTCCCTCAAGAAAGCTAAGAAGGATAATAAATTATCGCCAAATTACTATGGTCCTTACAAGGTGTTGGAAAATATTGGTACTATGGCATACAAATTGGAGCTTCCTGCTTCTTCACGAGTGCATCCAATTTTCCATGTTTCATGCTTAAAGAAGGTTATAGGCAAAAAGCTTCCAGTTAAAACAATATTTCCGGAACTTGATGAGGAAAGAAAAATCATATTGGAAGCCGGAGCGGTCATGGAAACAAGAACTCGACAAGTACGGAATCGATCAATTTCAGAATATCTCATCAGGTGGAAGAACTTACCCACTAAAGATTCTACATGGGAGGATGAGAAGTTTATACGGAAGCACGAGCTACTCAAGCGTTGAGGACAACACTTTTTGAAGGAGAGGGGCATGTTAGGTCCCTATTTTGCAGTATAGTCCCTTATTGTTATTAGTGTAACCTTTATTGTTATTATTGTACCCTTGTAACCCCATTTTGTTATTATTGTGCCCTTAAATTATTGTTGTTAGGTTGGCTAGGATTACATTGTGGCCCACTAGGATTACATTATGGCCACATGGACTCCTATATATAGAAAGGAGGTTTTGTAAATTGTATCATCCAAGAATTTTTCTTTTATGTAATGTATTGGAGGTTTCCCCCTCGAAGTGGCTCATTTCTAAGGCGTTGATATCTCTTTTCTTCTATTTTTGGAGCTGGTTACACAACATCCGATGCATAGCGTGACCTTGAACTTCGCGAAGTATATATATGAACAGAACATTACATCAAAGGAGTTGAAACATGAATTTATATAGCATGCGCCAATCATATGTGAAGATATGTTACACTAGATATTTTTTTATTTTGTTTCCAAAAACCATAAAAAAATGAATAATTTTTTATGATGCTTTATTTTCCAAATTTCCTCTACACATGAAGTTCAATGAATCAAGCAATAAATAAATTTGTAGTAACAAGATTATATAAAATGTGGAGAAGATTTTTTTTCATTTCGTCTAATTATTTTTTTCTTGAAATTATTAGTATGTACAATGATTTTTGCATATCATTTTTTCTTCTTTTTAATTTACTATGACAACCAATATTGAAACAAATATATTACAATTACAATATTTACTTAATACATTTTACTTAATACATTATACTGCACTAACTTAATATTAATCTTCTCAGTGATTATTCTCTATTTAAGGATAAAGTAAATCAACAATAAAGAAGCACTAAAGTATATATGTAAATAAGTCAACATAAATAAAGTAAATTAGCATTAATAAAGAAGAATACATGTAGAACTGAAACTTCATCAAAGTTATGAAATGATAAATAATGTTTTAAGAGTAATATGTTAAATGTTTAAACTCATCTGACTTGTTAAAATAACCTTTGAGATATGCAAGTTGATTTAGGTTTCAATTAAATTATAAATTTCAAATTTCAATCTTGAGTAACACCCTGACCCACCGCCAAAATCCCTTTGATTTCCAGTGTAGACATCTTGCTCTTTTCTTGATTATATTAATTTCATAATGCATGCCACGTTTCTTTGTGCATGTCCTACACTGGTGTCGTTCTATTCCGATGTCGGCCCACTGCATCTCATTAAATATGTTGCTTCCCCCCTTCATCACCTTGCATTGCGACTCTGGAGATATTCAGTTTTTCTCCACCTATGTATGTATTTACTTCATTGAAAGTGAGTTATGCCTATTTTTTACTTATGTTCTAGGAACTTAGAGTGCTAAATTTGGGTAATTCAATTTTTGAGTTTCTGGTCTTATTCTTACCAGGTTTCCAGGATAGGACCAGTGGGATTCATAAATTAGATTTTTCTTACTGTTCATACCTGTTTCAACTATCCACCTAAATTTAAGATGCTTTAGAGACTGCTTATCGTATATACTATTAACAGGTGTGTCGGCACATGTACTTCCAGTGGACAGATGGGAAATTTAGCTATGGACAATTTTTAACACACCGGTTGTTTTTCTAGAACTGCCATATTCTGTGCACCACTGCTCAATTTTTGGTGGGCTAAGATGTAGTGTATGGAGGAGCATAGTTGTGGTCTTACTCCATTTCATTCAAGTGTCAGAAGGCTCTAATACATTTTATATAGTAAAAACCAGAAATCAATGACGGGATGCTTCTCTTCTCATTTATATCTTGTGGCTATGATTTTAGTTTCTATGTTAATGCCTATTACTACTGTTTACTGTAGGGTGCCATAGCGGAGTTTGGAAGGAGTGAAACCGTGAGCCGATACGACAAAACTGAGACGTGAACAATAAGGTGGTTTTGGGGAGAGACATGCTGGGGCCCAGATGCATTGTCAATACGATGTGTTGGTTTTGTTTAATTAAGGTTGAAGTTTATGTATGGCAACATTCATGTTTGGTGTCTCTTTAATTAAGCTGTGAGGGTTTCATATGGCGTGTTTTATACTATGGGGTTACCCCATATTCGTTATACAATGCTGATAGGTATGGTTTGAGCCATAGATAAGAGATGAACCTCCGCGTTACCAAGATTGCCAGGTTGGAAAGTGGATTAATATAGTTTTGAATGCGCCAAGGTTCAAATCATGAGGTTATTACACAATGGTAAATTGCAGAAGTAAATAAAGCAGTGAGTAAAAATGATGGTGTACTTGAAGTAATTGCAGTGACAGAGTACCTTCAAAAATGCGTGTTTTCATATAGATTAGGTAAACGAATGGTTGGATCTGTTGTTCTCCCATACAATTTCCTGCACAAATATCTATGAAATCTGCAATAACATGTTGAACTTTTCAACCAATAGAATGCCAGAAAAACTAATTAAAATAATTAAAATAAATAAACAATAATAATTCTTATAGTTGAACCATGGTAAAAATATTTTTTTTTGAAAACATATGTCTAATCAAGGTGAATTAATGTCACAATCAGGAAAACCCTAATGCATAGTGTCCTGCCAGTGGCAGGTACAATAAGACGACTAACTATTTCATATAATTAAAATCCCTCAAATAATACATTCACAACAATACTAAAATTAAAAACTCCCATATTATTTTTCCTTTATTAAATCAATTTTACACTTAGAACAATAAAATTACTTCACAAATAAAAATACTTCATATCATACCTACAAGAATAATAAAAATACTTCATATCATACATACAAGAATAATAAAAATACTTCATATCATACTTACGAGAAAGAATAATATTTTATTGCAACTGGGTTTGAATGTCTATCCATATTTTCATTTGGGACAATGGTGATGGATATACATAATGAAAAAGTGCATGCATATCTATATTCTCAGTTGAGACAATGATGATGGATATGCATAACCAAAAGTCATTACATTTATATAAAATATTATTTTATTTTATTATTTAAATTTTAGATATATATATTTTTATGAAATATTTTAAAATGGAATAAAGTTATTTGAAAATAAAATAAATATGATTTTTCATATAAATAATTAAATATTAAAATTAAATGTCATTCTTTTTTATCATTTAAAATATTCAAGTGCATACTTTTAGTAATAATTATATTCCATTTCCCTAACAATTTAATAAATAAAAAAATAATATAACTAAATATGTCAAGGTGATTTAAACAACTTACTATTATTGATACTCATACCAACTATTACCATAAAAGAAATTTTCTTATAATTTTATTATTATATTTAAATATATATTTCTTTAATTTTTTATAAAATGTGTGACTGATAAATAAACCATATTAAATTATCCATATTATTCAGCAATTTGCCATCTAATATTCCACTCCAACAATAATGGTATAAGTGCAGATGCAACCTAACCACATGTTGATGTGGGTGATAAGACTTCACTTCGAATATATCCAAATTTGGGAAGCACTATTTCCAAAATTGGAAAGTCCTTTAAGATCCTTCTCTTAGGAGAATATAAAACTAACAATAGACTACCTACGCGCATAATGATTTTACTGATAAGACTTCACCGAGTTTTCCTTTCTGGAAAGTACCAGAAGATAATCTTTGATGTTAACTAGCATAATGAAAGTGTTCATTATAATTAATTTTTCCTGTGTTAGAAAGTGTTTATTATTATTATTAATAAGTGAACAAGTTTATAATACTTGAAAGTTATTAGTATTGGTTTATATTTATATTGATATAATTATGGTTGTGATGAATATTAAAATTATTATGTAAAATATATATATACATATATATAGATATATATTAATTTTAATATATATATATATATATATATATATATATATATATATATATATTTTAATATATATTGGTTTATATTAATATATTATGATGGTGTAGAATATTAAAATTATTAGGTATAATTTTTTATTTTTTTAATAATTTGTCAATATTTTATATAGAGGAAGACTTTATATTTGCCAAGTTATTTTTATTTTAAACTATTGCTATATCTTTTAAGTTTATAAAAATCTAATACTTAGCTAATCAAAAGTATTTTTAAATTACAATTTTATATTTTAGTTTTATCTTATATAGTATTTACAAATAAGTTTATTGTTTTTTGTAAATTATTATTGAAGTTAGTTCATATAATTGTAAGTAAGATCAAACTCATGTCTTATACATGAAACTAAATGCTAACACTTATTGCAATTATAAGGGTCATGATGATGATGACTTATGTTCGTAGAAAATGATGATGATGATATTAAGACTAAAATGGTTTATCATGGGTGATCATGATGTTTTACTTTTCATTAAGATTGAAATGTCTATCCTGATGTTGATTTACTTTCATTAATATTATTGAAATGGTTTGTCACTAGTGATGATGATGATTACATCAATAAGATTAAATGGTCAATTTGATCATAGGAAAGTAAAAATTTACTAAAAAATTCTTTAAAAAATTATTTGTAATTTTAAAAACATTAAAAAAATATTTTATTTCGCTTAAATTGAAAATATGATAAATATTTTGAAAATTTAAATATAATGTAGTTATATATTATGCCATTAAAAATATAGCTAATAAATTAATATAATTATTTATTTAATAAAAGAATGCATTAAATTATTTCTCAAACTAAAATTTAAATATATTTGAGATTTTATTTTATTTTTATTAATATAATTGAAATATTGTTTTCAGTTATTTATTTTGTGAAAAATTTATCCTTCTATCATTTAAATGAATGAAAATATTTAAAAATAAAAATTTGTATTAATTTTTTTTCCATTTAAAAGTATTTTTTTGAATATAAGATAAATTGCTATTTGATATCTAAGCATGATGTATAGTATTTAAATGCTTTTAAATACCAAATGAAAACATTTGATGATGAGTAGATTACATAACGGATATTTAATACATATTGAAGAGTTGTTAAAATTATTTTTATTATTGAAATGAAATTTAAATTACTTTAATTACTTAAAAGTTAATATTTTTTAAATATAAAAAAATTGTTTTTTTATTAATAAGTAAGTTATTTTTAATGATTTTCAAGTTATTTTTTATTTTATCATATCTAATTTGTTGAAGTAATATGAGTGAAGCCAAAAATCAAATGTGGTAATTGCTACTATACCACCAAAAATAAGTCCTACAACCTATAAACCAGATATACCAAAAATTATATTAATATAACTAGTTGCAATTATACTAATATAATATAAAATGACAAAAAAAAAAACCTTAGAAATAAATAATTTAGAGGTTTTTTTTTTAATTTTAAAATTTTAAAATTGGTGAATAAAATTTCAATCAACTTTAGAAAAAATTAAAATTGTCTATTTAAATTTTATAAATAACCACTAATATAATGTATATTTCTTTTATTTTGTTTTGGAATAAAAAATAAAAATAAATAAAATATTGAGAAATACTTTTATATTTATATGAGAAATATATATGTTCAAACTTGAAACCATTACAAAAAAATTCATCATATAGAATTAGTCCTATTTAGAAATAATAACATTTCATTCAATTCCTCCAAATAATCTCATGTAATAAAATACACATCATTTTCCAACCACATTCTTTTGACCTAACATTCTTTCCAATGATTGAGAATAATTAGATTAACAAAAAATACATATTATTCTCTAACCAATAATTCAAATCACATACTTTCATACTTGTATTTTTATTATCTTAGAATAAAAAACCATATGTCATCCATGACTTTTGAATAAACCAAACCCTTACTCTAAATAAACTACAATTTTGGTCGATAACAATAGAAATTTAAGCATGATTTTGAGAAAATATAGTGGAATTTTTTGAAAATCTCTATTATAATTATCAAGCTTCAAGATTTTGAGTTTCCAATTTTTTTTTGATAATGCTGAATTCATTTTGACCAAAAAAAGTAAAAATAAGTAAAAATAAAAGTTATTGATTCTTAAATGACAAATTAGTTGTAGGAAAATTATGACCTATTAAACAACGTGTCAAACCCCAATTCCTATTTGATGTTATCTTTACAGAGAATCAGATATTATAATTTTATATATGATCTAATCGACCCAAATTACATGAATTAGGATCACATTATCAAGTTGCAGAGATATATAGAGACAACGTAAATAAAGGCAATAATTATTTAAATTAAATTGGTATTGGTATGATGTGACAGGACAGGACCACAAACCCTAAAGCTAAAGGTTTGGCTTCACGATCTGGTGTGATTATGGGCTTTAAATGGACGCTAATTGCAAATGGAAACAACCTGGATTTAAGGAAGACACCTTGGATTTCTTCCCAAAATGTGCTCTGTGTTGATCAGTGCCATGAAGAGGAGCTTGCGGTTTGCTGGGCGCAGTCGGAAAAATTTGTGTCGCGTTGTCGACGAGACCACTCTGCCTCCACCTGCAATGAATCATCAACTCCGGAAAAATCGCGAGTCCGCCTGCATCAGTATTCCGGCTGTATTTGCAAAGTCGAGTCTTCTTTCTTGCTTTTCAGGCCACTATCACAATCTCAGCCAACCTGATGGCGTCGCCGCCGAAAGGGCTCATGATGATAGTAATGATTTCAGGGCAGTTTGGTTTGCAGCATCAGATCCCGCCACTGCTACTGCTGACAGAGTATCTGATGGTTCATACCAGCATGCGATATGCCATTTTCATTTGATCACAACCGGTTCACCAGCCTCTGTTTCTGTGATAATTTGTAAAGGTTTATCATGGGAGCTCTAGTGGAAATAGATAGTTAGGGGTATTTTTTATGTCTATTGCTGATTTTCTGAATATTTGGTAATTGGAGATGGTTTCCTAAAAATATGGTGCTGTTAAAATATTTGATAAGCCATGTAGAATCAGCAATCCACATAAATTCAGGAGTTGTAAAGACTTTCCTAGAGATTTTGTAGAAATCAATACATGTTTTCTTTAATATAGAATTTGGTGGTGTTTTCTTTAATATAAAATTTTGGTGGTTTGTTGTAGATCTTTCTCTCTTGGATAGATTAGTGAGATTAGTAATATGTGAGTGGAATTTCAGTTGTATCAGCAACACAAATTTCCTAAAAGGGGAATTCTTAATTTTTTTTTTAAATTAGTTTGTTTTTTTTTAAATTTTGAAATTATTTTTAATTTTTAGTTTTTTCTAGAAAAGTGAAAAATATTTTTTAAATAAATTAATGAAAAAGTTTGAAGACTTTTGTAATCCGTATCATATTATAATTTTTTATATGATATTATATCAAAGTATTAAATTTTAACCAAACACATCTCAATATTTTGTGAAACAACTTATTTTAGTACAATTTTTGCTAAATATTATTATTATTAGAATAATATTTTTTATTAATTGATTGGGATTGTTTGGGATGGTTAGATAGAAAGGCTATTATTTCCCTACTCAGATTTAATTTCTTGAAAAAAAACCATAATAATGAAAATATTATTGTGTGCATATGAAAAGAGAATAAGACTTTTCAACTTACATATCTCTTTACATTAATGTGTGTCCTTTGGACTTCCACTTTACAGTGCATTTGATTACAATGGAAATGATATATAATGGTGATGTGGAAACATGAATACTCCTGACATGACATAACAAGATATTGCTGACATGAACTTCTTGATGACATGGAAATTTCAAGTCATTGTTGCTGCTGAGAGCTAAGTATCTTCATGAAATATCTCTCCTTTTCTCCTCCGCAAGCCTTGGTGATAGGAAGTCTTCAATTATTTCGATTCTTGTATACTGGTCGCAAGCTAGTGTCCTTTCACTTTCTCTTGATCAATCATATTGTAAGCTCGACTGCAAGAGTGTCTTTGAGCATGATTTCATCCTTCTTATCTTCCTCTATCATCTCTCCATGAATTGATATAGTACCTATTCTTGAAATTCACTCATGAATGGACGACATGAATCTTAAAACCCCTAGCCTAGGATGATGCATTCTAATCCATCAATTGAGCACCAGACATGTGACAGGCTGAGAAAGGAGGCTTAGTGACTGCTCGATTTCATTGTTTAGGCAGGAATGGGCCAACATTGAGCCTTGAGACTGCGTAGTTCACAGTTCAGGTTGGGTTGCGGGAGATGATTGTGTGGTTTCCAGAGTCATTGGGGACAGGGAGCAGGGATGAGAGCTGGGAAATCCAACTATGCAGTTCAGGAGGTCAAGCAGGCATGGGTGACTGCATAATGCAGATTTCTAAGGCCCAAGGGATGAGCTTGTGTATTTAAGTTGAAAAGTGTGCAGTTCAAGCTAGGGTGGAGTCCTCAATTGTTCAATTCTAGAGGCCAAGGTCGGGTTTTAGTCACTAAAACTGCACAATAAGGAAGTCATGGGAAGGTAGTATTGCGCACTGGGCTAGTCAATAAGTTTTCTAGAAAATGACTATGTGGGACTGATGAGATTGATGTGAAAAATGATGGAATTTGAGTATGATAACACACAGAGCATATTTGATGACTCAAGCAACATAGATCATCCGAGAAAAACAGACAAACATTATCCTCCATGTGACAACTTTACAACCAGTTACGACAAGTGCGACATCAAAGGTGCACTTTACGATAGCCGTGACGACACTTGTGAAATGGTGCTCAAAACTTTGGAAATGAGTGTGACAGATATTTACATAGTTAGAAAAACTTAATTACAAAAATATGACCTCTTAGAATCACTTGGAACAAGCCCATACATTCACTGTGCTAGCCAACACGCCAAAGGCGTCACTTTGCCTATCTTGTGAAAGAGATCACACTCTTTAAGAAAAAAAATCAAATGAACTTCAAAGTTTGTGACAGCCATAAAAAAGACCAAGGAAGGCTCTGAAATTTGATATAGGCTAAAATTTTGGAGGGGGTTGTAGTGCCTACAACAATTACCTTCGGCCAAAATTTTCCTATCCACATTTTCCTCCATATCAGATTTCCATGGTCCATAGGCTCCTCCATAGCTAACCTGTAGGCCTCTTTGATTGTGAATATCCCTCATGGTGTATACCCCCATCTTAGAATATCTGGTCCTTCCAAGGTTTCCAACTTTCAAGATGAGAGCTCTCTTTGGAATACCTCCCATTGATTTGAATCTGGGGCATCAGGCCAATCATGAATTTATTTCCATTATATCTAGGCTCAGTTTTGAGTTGGCTTCCAAAAATTCTCTAGCACTCTACAGTTTTGTCGATTGGTGAATAGAAAAATTTCAGCAAGATCCCGACGAATAAAAATTTTAGGTAGTTGTTGCTAGGAACCATGCTAAAAGAGCACCTTTCTGCCATTGTGAATTTCCCAAAAGGTGTGCGTCCTAATGATGTATTTTCTTGTCACTGCAAGATTCCATATTGTAGATCCTTTTGGGGTATTCTGACTCCTTAAAATGTATTCTTCTGAAGAGGGCAGTTGATATTTTCTCGTCCATATCGTCTTCCACAAATATGATTCCCCCTAAATCCATCGCCACCAAAGCTTCACTCCCATGACCTATTGAGGATATAGGGGTCATGGAGACCAAGTCCCCCAGATAGTTTTGGTTTAGTGATGATATTTAATGCAACTAGAGCCCATTTCTTAGCTTTCTAGGATCCTCTCCATAGAAACTTCTTTAAAATGTCAACTATGTTAGAGTAGGAGTATTTAGGTGTAGCAAGTCCAGACAATTGGTAATCGACATAGATTGGAAGACCGCCTTCAGGAGGACCACCCGACCAGCAATATTAAACACTATAAAGGACCATTGATGCATTCTTGATTGAATTTGATTTATAAGATATTTCCAGCATGAGGTTCTAAGAGAGTTATAAACAAGAGGAATTACTACATATTTGGAAGGAATGGACCCTATGTTGAACCTCGGAATCCCAGCAAGGAAGGCTTGAGAAGGGGCTGGGGTATTGAATAAAAAGATGTTTGATTTTTCCTTTTTAATCATAGTTCTAGAGGATTGCATGAATTATTGGAGAATGGATTTTAATACTCTAGATTCTATGAGATAGACTTGGCAGAACAACATAATATCATCAACAAATTGTTGATGGGTGAGAGGCAGATCATTACCCCATATATAGATTCCTTGGATACTTCTCGACTAAACAACCACTTTAATGTAACACCCCAACCCTTCTGCTGCCAATCCGTCTTAAAGGATTGAAGGTTCTTGGAGGGGATCTATTGAGGAGAATAGAGATTACTCGAGAGGAGATTAAATATGAAACCTAGGCTATCCATCTAGATTCAAAACCAAAAGCTTGTAGAGTGGCTAAAAGGTAAGGTCAGCTAATAATACCACGACACTTAAACACAAAAGACATCCTTAATTCCACTAAACCCCACAAAACTTACTAAAAAACTTCTTGAATTTCATATAGGACCAAAAATATCCCAACATCAAATAAGTGTTAATTTCATTGTAGTGGAAAACAAATCAAGTAATATTTGGATATTCATGTTCTTATAAAAGTTAACCCTATCACCAAACACCTTAAAACATCTTACACATTGTATTAGAGTTTAAGAAGACATATCAAAAAGTATTAAATTTTAACCAGACACATCTCAAGTTCAAACTCGTGATCAATAAATACACTTTTAAATGATTTTGTTTAGCCTTGCA